>JAJOOR010001958.1:0-50885 GCA_036250505.1 Solanum acaule | reverse complement strand
CCCCCCCCCCCCAACGGGTATTTATTGGTTTAAATCTTTTTTTAAAAAAATTATTGGGCAAAAATCCATATGTCATTGATTCATTGGTTACTTTTTATTTTTATTCAAAAATAATTATTTAAGAATTGTTTTTTATGCAAATGACACATGTCGTCGTTTAATTTGCCACTTTACACGTCATTCGGGAGTGTAACACACACACCTTATATATTTTTGTTGATTGGTAAAAAAGTGTCAAAATGACACATTAAGACTCTACATGAGGTGTCTAAAATGAACATCGCACAGTTAAAGTGTCTAAGTGAAATTTCGTGCCAATTTTAAGGGGCCACCAATGAATTAGGCTGATGATAATACTACAACTTCCCTTTTCCATCCCATGGCCATTATTATTGTTAATTACTGCTCCATCTGGAATTAAATGTATATTTTCAAATTACAAGTTTTCTTTTTCTATTATAAGTAAAGTAAAAATAAAATAACATGGTGTAAATTTTAAGATAAATTTTATTATTTAAGCTGAAAATTTATCGAAATTATATTTTATAAGGTTAAAATCTGTTTACATTAGCCTTTTCAAATCTCACATATAAAATTACATTAAATATATACGGTAGCTTTTATAAGATACACATTATGAGTCCAAAAAAGTTTCAAAATTTTATAACAATGATAATACAATTTGGTATCCAAATATTTATGAAAGGAAAACTTTAATTAGGTGTCTAGCCATAGTTTTAAAAAAGAA
This sequence comes from Solanum acaule, assembly GCA_036250505.1. NCBI lineage: Eukaryota > Viridiplantae > Streptophyta > Magnoliopsida > Solanales > Solanaceae > Solanum > Solanum acaule. The sequence goes on along the minus strand of JAJOOR010001958.1, from coordinate 50,137 downwards.
AAAAGTTACCTATAGAATTTAGTTGGAGGGATAAGGATACCTGTGGAGTTATTTAAGTATCATATCTAGTTTTAGTAATATTTTATATCGTATTTATTGTGATATAACATTTTCAAAAGTAGCTAATTTAGGAATAGTTTGATTGGTGGGATCAGGGATGTAGCAGATTGACATATTCTAGGTGATTAGCTAATTTCATTATTTTAGTGTAAATAATGAAATTTTTTTTAATCAAATTTACTAATATTCATAATTAAATATAAAATAAAATTATCTCATCTTTTATTCCGGGATTATTATATTTATTTCAACAATTAAACATTTCAATCATCTGCTACGCACCCCCAGAGTAGAGGAACAACCTCGTACACTATACATGAAGTTTCTCAGCTTCTTAGTGGCGAACAGTTTTTAAGAACGTAAGCCGAGTCGCAGGAGATAGTTTCTCATGAATATTACGTCTCTTGTACTTTTCCTCTTTTTTAAACAAAATAAATAAATAAATAAGAAATAAATGATTTTCTTGTGGAGACAAATTAATGAGATTTGAATAAAGTATCATATCAAGGGTATTTTCTCTTCTAAGATAATATCGCGATATATGAGATAAAGAAACAGAGTGAAGAGATGTGCTTCTTTGTCAAGTGGAGCCCATCTTAAGCTCATGCCACCTGTCTACTTCGTCTATTTAATACTCTCTCCCATCCGTGATATAAAAAAATAAACTTTTTTTATCATTCATCTTAAATATGCTAGTCTAGAGTAGTATATTATTAATGCGGCTATTAAAAATTAAAATAATATTAAGAATAAATTAATTTTACATGTTTAGTTTAGAATATCAATATACAATTTATTATTTAATTCTAACTCATCCATTACACAATATCAAGAGTCATTCTATTATGAGTGTTTAGAGCCTAGAGATGTCGAGATGAGCCCAAATATAAGTAATATACCTAATTCGTTCAGAATTTTATAGGTTGAACTTAAGATAATTTGAATTGGGTTCAATGTCAACTCATTCAAATCTTAACTCATTTTAAAAGGAGCAACTTACAAAAATAACTATATTTATAAGGTTAATGAATATCAATAGCTATAAGTATGTTATTTACAATAAATGATTAAAATTTATATCACTTTTTTGTTGTATTTTTGTATAGTTTTTTTTATATTTATTTATACATTAATAAATCTTTAAGTACAACAAACTAAATAAGGAATTGACTCTAAATATAACCCACTATCCTTACATTACGTCCATACAAAGAGCAACTTCCCATAATTAACTTTATAACTAAAAATTACTTATTTAAAGACATCAAATCATATTCTTTATCAGTTTAACAAAAATTGTGATACATCATACTCAATTTTCTTGTTGTCTCTATATTTCTTATTATGGCGTCGTAAAGGTATTAATAATTTTTTTTTTGTTAATTCAAGTTATTGTATGTAAGCAAATTGTTGAATTTGTGAATGAAGGTTAAGTATTTCAATTTTGAATAGGTGAACTATATGGCAATAGATACACTAGTTGTTAAACAAAAAATGAATACACCATTATAGAATTCAATGAATACATTGTTGTTAAACACAAAAATGAATACGTTGAATATAACTATACTTGTATTACCTAATCAACTTTTTATCTTGGATATAGTACTTATCTATCTAGATATTCTGTATTCGCAAATCAACATTTCAACTTGTGCTTATATAACAATACAAGTATCTATGTATATAATTATGGATACATTTCAACACTGTTGTTAAGCAAAAATATGGATACATTAGACAAACGAGCAAAGTAGATACAATTTGTGGGTATCAAACTATATAAGTATGAATACATTAGACAAACGAGTAAAAAAGATACAATTTGTGGGTATCAAACTGTATAAGTATTCTTCTAAATAAAATTTTGAAAAGGCCAACAATATAGTATTGATGTATCCAGCTATACTTGAATTCCCTAATCAACTTTTTAAATTTGACAGAGTACTTATGTATTCAAATATAATTGTATTCACATATCAACAGTTTAACTTGTGGTTATATAATAAAATACAAATGTCTATGTATATAAGTATTCTACTATATACAAAATTGACAATCAAAGAACCCTCAATCTATTTTTTGTTCATGTTCTTCTTGTACTCATTTTTTAACAACTATATACATACGAAATCAAATTTTCTGACAATTTCAATACAAGATGACAATCCATAATGAAAATGGCACACAATACATGTGTTGAGATATATAAGTAAATGACATTAAACTAAAAAAAATAAAGCATACAAATCTCAATTTCATTTTTCTCTTGTTCCTGCTGGACTACTCTTTTTTCACACCCACTTGAATCAATATTATTGACTTTTCTCCTTTTTTCGAAATTAGTTTTCACTTCTGAACCTTTTTTCCTCTTTACTAATTTTGCATGTTCGATTTCTTCAAGTAGATTTAAGGGTATATGGTCATTATCCTTTTTTGTTCTTCTTTCGTTCTCCATTGCAGCAATAGAGTCTGAATTTTTGGCTTGTTGTTGAGTAATACACAAATCAAAAGAAGGTAGTTCATCCAACAATCTGTCAAATGTATACCTCTCGTAACCCTCCTTAGAGTATCAATGTTAGCCATTGAAATGGATAAACAAATTCTTGAAACAAAACCCTATGAAAATAGAAGAAAGTGTAGATGTGTACATATATAATGCTCATAAAAACGAGATAAATATGCAATTAGAAGGTACCTGATGGATACAAAATCACAAAAATCGCTCCTGCAATGATGTAAAGGATCTTGAATTTGAATGAATTTGGGGGGAAAATAAAAAAATATGTGATGTATGAATATTGATGAAAGAGAAAAATTTGATGACGGTAAACATGGGAAAAGATCACAAATGTGTCTGCCATAATTAATTAGGCATTCAATAATTACTTTCCTATTTAATATTTATTTATTATATTAAATATATATAAAAAAAATTATTTATTTGTATATAATTAACGTTGCTATTTATAGTCTAATTTTATCCATATAACATGAAAAAAATAAAGCGTAGCTATTTTTCTTGAATATATATGGATGTTTGCCATATTCTGAAGTTTTTCCTTAGAAGGAGCATCTCCAATTGAGCCCAATTATTCTCCAATTTCAATTTGTTTTAAAACTTTTTATTTACATTGATGTAATATATGTTCATATATTGAAGACATGAATTATTATCTATTTTTTTTATTTTCTAACCTTTAGGATTTATCTATTCATTTGTAAAAAAAATAATTTTTTTTCTTGAGTTGAAATTGAAATTGTGGTAAAACACTTAAATAACAATATGTGAAAACTATTGAGATTAAGTGGGTCAAATTGGGTGGAGTAAAACCAACCCGTTTTTAGCTCATTCGAGTCCAACCCATTTGGCCCAAAATAAACTTGTGCGGGTCAAAACCAACTCAATTTCTATTTCAACCCATTTTAATATCTCTAATTTCAACCTAACTGCCCATTTGACGCTCCATGTGTGTCAAATCAATAATGAACAACTAAAATGGAAAGATAAAGTAATTTTAAATAATTCACTCAATCTTATTTATATGTCGTCCTTACTAAAAATAAATGTTCTTTAATATTTTTAATTTCACAAAATCAATACATAAATAACACTATTCTTCCTATTTTAACCTTGAGAGTTATTTACCTTGAAAATATGAATTTGAACTATATAGAAAAACTATAATTCAAATTCATTGGTCAATTTAATTAATTAAATAAATTAGTAATTTATTTTCATTTATTAAAAAATTAGCTTTAAGAGATCATTAAATAAGTATACAATGATAAACTTACCTAATTCATAACAAACATAAACTCTAAAATAATTATATAAATAAGACCAGAGAAAATATATCATATTGTCTTTGTATTCATTTACGTGGCACTTTTCAGTCTGCCCTAATTCCTAAAAAGAATGATTTTCAATTTCACTTCAAATTATGAGATCATTTATAGTGATAAATTACAAATTTTATTTATTTTTATCTTTTTCTTAAATATTACGCATAATCAAAACTTAGTGGAGATAAAAAGTAATTTTTCATCTGTTTTAGTTTTAGTGGACAAAATTATTATCAATCTTTGCTAACGATAGGTGATAAGTATCCCCTTAAATTAGTTGAGATGCACAAAAACTTGCCCGAATATATAATCATAAAAAAATCAAACATTTTCAATTAAATTAAACAAAAATAAAGCAAAATTAAAGAAAATATTCATAATTCAATTATTTAGAATCAAAGTATCTAAATCACAAATTTAAAAATTATTGTTATATTTTCTTGTTAAATTATGTGTCTCAATCAAACATCCACAAAGGAAAAAAAAGTAAGTTATTCTTTCGACTCGCTAGGGTGATGCGGTGAGATAAACGCGTGAGAATTTATGGTGGGCACGTCAGAGAAATAAAGTGCCATCGCTGTCTCTTGTTTTCGGTAAAGCGCGTGAGAATTTAATGGAGACGCAAGCTTTTGTACTTTAGTTCCAAGTACCCAACAAATTCCTAAAGGACACCATATATATATAATGACTACATTTCCAAACTTTTAATTCACGTTTTTAAAATTAGATATTCAATAATTAATATTTATATTTCTATAATAGAACTAATTATCTTTCATTTAAACACTCCATTAAGTAGAGCAAGTCAACAACAATAACATGCTCAATATTATGTCATAACTAAAATATTGAAATTTGAAGAGAAAAAAAATAATATGTACGCAGTCTTATGAAGAAAAAAAAATCGATAGAGTTGAATTGTGAAAAAATAATTAGAGTAAGAAAATGCACTATTTAGATTTCCAAGCCTATAATACAAATGAATATGGATCTACTCGCTGATTTAAAAGCCAAGAGTTTAAGGCGAGATGTTCTACTTAATATAGGACAATGCACAAGTAATGGGACAAATAACAATAATATGTATATCAATATTCAGTGCAGTCTTATAAGTAGAGTATGCGAAAGAGGGATGATGTACGCATATTTTACTCCTACCTTATGAGATAAAGAGATTGATTTCAATAGATCCACCCTCAAATCTCAATTCAAGAAAAGCATTTTCAAAAATAGATTTGACAAACACACGAGTAAAAGTTATGGTAAACAAAAATATTGTAGGAAAGAAAAGTACAAACAACAAAAATAATAAAATACTAATAATAGAATAATAATAATAATAATAATAATGATGATATTACGCAAGTGGTAAGTACACCACATACAAAATATCACTAGCGGCAATAGCTTAATTGTCGCTAAATATGTATTTTTAGCGGTAATTAGCACTCTTTGTATATGTCTCTAAAGCCTTTACCGACATTGATTCTAATGACACTTAACTAATGCCAATAAAAACTTTAACACTCTTTATTAATGTCTATATTTATTGCCGCTAAAAGTAGTTTTTGTTATAGTGGTATAAGATGGAGTAGATAAAGTGTTCTAAGCTATAATAATCATGCTCTCTCAAAGAAAAAAAAAATTACTTAACTATCTACTAATCTTCTATCCTAATCTTGGGACATAAGCTAGATTATAAATCTTTAATTTTGTATCTTACATAAATTAGAAAAAAATGCAATAATATTATTAAAAAAGTGTAAAAAGTATAAAAGTTTTATATCATCAGGATTATTTGGTTATTACCCCTGAAGAAAAATTGAACTCTTAAAAGTTTGCTAAGTATTAGAGGTTTAAGTAGTCCATCAATTATTTGATGTTCGATACAAAAAATTATGACTATATAGTAAGTGAAAACATAACCATAAAAAATTGTAATGGAATGATAAGTGTTTTTTCATTTTTAACCACATATCTCGAGTTCGAAAATTAGGTATATAAAGTCGTACTAAGATAGCACAGAAACGTTGAAAAAAAATGAAAATTCAATTAGGGCAAGGGCCTACCATATCGCCGTGCTTTATAACAGTGTTGTGATTAAAGCCCAATAATTTAGGGAGTTTTATGGCTTTTGCATTTTCATCATCTTACGTATCCATAAAGGTAAAGTCCATATTCATTTTACAAATTTTGGGTAGTGAATTATACACAATTGAAGAGTCCACTTCCGATTCAAACAATGTGTAAAATATGATAAAGAAAATTTCATAAATAACAAAGATAATAAATGTAATAACGCTTTATAATTAAAGTTTTGGTAATTGCGCTCCATAACTATAGTTTCGTTTGCTATAGAGATTGTGGTTTGTATATTTCGCTTGCAAATATACAAACGCAATAAGTATATACAAATGGAAGTTGCATTTTGTATACTTCACTTGTCCATTTGTATATTTCGCTTGTGAATATACAAACATGACAAGTATATACAAATTATGTGTTTATACATTTAGAAAATTTTCAGAACCACATTTGTATATTTCGCTTGCCAATATACAAATACGGTAATTTATTATGATTTTTTCATAAATCGTACACAAATAGCTACAGTGAGTATATACAAATTCTGGAGTTATACAAATAGGAATCGAATTTATACGAATACTAGAATTATACAATCAAAAGTCGAATTATACAAATTCTGAATTTATACAATTAGGAAACAGAAAAATAAAATTTCACAAAACTATAACCACAAATTAAAAATAATCAAAACTATAACTATATTACATAATATAAATATTTGTCATTTCGCCTAATTTTCTCAAATATAATAGGGCAAATTTATAAGGTATTCAAAAGGGGATGCCAATTATTTTTGTCAATTACATCTGTCAATTTCTTAAACCAATATGGGACCTTATTGGGAATCAATGTCATCCAACTTGGACATATATATGCATCACATCATTTATTAGTTCCTTTTAATTTAAAGTATGGAAAACTTTTTACTTGCACTATAATAATAATAATAATAATCAATTTTCATTTGTAAATTCAAAATGAAGAATCAAAGGTAACTGCGAATACTCTCAATGAAATAAACATACGTACATAACATTTTTTTCCAAAATATTATTTTCTTCTACTCAAATTATAAAGAATTATGTTTGTCGATTTTTTTAACTATGTCTTATCATTATTAAGACTTTAATTTACTGTAGAATTAGATAAAGATTGACGCAAACAAGAAGTAGCAACTAAATACGTACGCCAACGTAGAAAAAAAGAAAGAAAGAAAGATGGCAACTATCACGTCATGGGTTATATCCTCAATTATATATTTTTCATAACTGGTGGATAAGATTTCAAAGCAATTTTCATCTTACACTTAATGTTTTTTTTTTTCTTTTGAAAAGAATAAAATTCATAAGTTCATAATAAAATAACATAGCAAAATAAAATTGTAAATTGGATCATTTGATTCCTCCAGAAAATTAGGTTGACGATTCTTTAGGAGATAGACCTCACAATATTTTTTAAGATTCCAATTTGGAAGAAGGACTCCAAGAACAAACTTTTAATTTTTTTTTCTTCATACAACTATGTAAAAGAAGAATATTCTTATCAACGTTCTTACGTGTACGAATTAAAGTATTTTGAGAAATTGAAAATTAACGTTCATTCAATTAAAGTAAATTTTCAATATGCTATTATATATGTGTTTCTTCAGATAAAATTGAAATGGTACTAGCATGGTACCTATGCAAAGATGACACACTAAAAAAAAAAAGTTTAAAAAATATGCTACTATGTAACATTATTATAGTTCAGGGCTTAATTAGAAAACAAAATGTCTGTCTCGACTCTTGAGAAAGAGGATATAAACAGATACTTTTGTGGTCTTATAAAATTTATGCCTTGCTACTAAGATAAAGGGTTTATGAGTTGAAATTGAAATGGCATATTTGTGGATTCAGTCCTACTAAAGTCTAGTTTGATAATGTCATAGAATAGATTTAATAATACAACATTAGCTAAATTGGTTTTGACTAGTTGTCATCATTTGAAATCTTAATAAACATTTTTCTTAGAAAAATGATGGTGGAATTGTAATCCGATCGATCTGTCCAAATTTGGATTGATTATTGATGTGCTCATATATTAACTTGGCGCAACCCATTTCAGTCCATCAAAATTTGATTTGTTATCTAGTTCAAATTAATGCATGAGAAATTCTATCAAAATATTTTTGAAATATATTTTTATTGATATGTTTTATATAATTATAATTAAATAATATTATTAGATACTAAAAGATTATAAAAAAACAAATAAAATGATTAAAACTTAGTAAGAATTGGGCGGATTGAGTTTTAACCCATTTTAATCCAAGTAATTTTTGGGCAAGCTAATAAGTAATAACATGTCAATTTATTAACTCAACTCATTTTAATCCGCAAATATTTAATCCAACCTGCCCATTTGCCAGACTAATTCAGTCACATCACAACAGAACTTACGAAAATGAGAGGATATTAAACATCGAACATGGAATTATCATTCATTTGTTAAAAAGTAAAGTTTCTTTTCAAATTATATTGTTTGATTTAGATTTTGTGTGAAATATCTACATAGTATAAATATAAAATGATTGAATGATAAAGTCACATTATGGAATAGGAATTTAAGATTTAGACTTTTCAAAATAGGTGTATATATAAATTTATGGCTCTGGTGTGGCCTTTCATCTTAATTTGAAGGTGACAATCAATTTTGAGGTGATAAGAAAATGACATCTTTGGTGGTTTTCCTATTTTTGTTTGCTAATATTTAATAAAAATATCAATCATCTTTGGCCCCAAGAAATAAGAAGGACCACATCATTCTACAAAAGTGGAGATGTGAAAGGAATTTACTATAGTCGTCAGGTGAGGTAGAAGTAGATCAAATAAGTATTAAGGAGAAGTGATTCAACATGACAGGATATATATGCAATTTATTACTTATTGAGGATATGTTCCGATATAGGTTGAGTATTAGGGTAGAATGTTAGTAGGTACTAGATAGTCAAATGTGATCTTGTTTCCTCATCAATATTATTTTTCTTACTCTCCTACTATCTTATTCTTTGATTTTATATGTCTTCTTGACTTTAGTTATCATATATTTTTTTTATTGCAATTGTTCTCTTCTCCATAGTTTTAGTATGGATTCTTCACTTCTATAATTATTTTACATACTTGCTTATTGATATACTTTACTTGATCCAAGGGTCTATTAGAAACAACTTTTCTACCTATTAAAGATAGGAGTAAGATTACGTGCGCACTAATCTCCCTTCCTTAAAATGACTAGCGGATATAAGTATTTTTTAATCAAGTAGCCGAATTTGTAACCATTCCTTATTTTTGTTGAGAACAGATATAACCCGGTGAATCGGACCAGTCGATGGGGATTTAAAAGCAGCCCAATGGACTTGAAATCTACGAGAAGAATAAGCCCATAGAGGAAATTAGAGGCATATTAATCAAAGGAAAAACTACCTAACTACACATAAATCACAAGCATATATATTATATCTACCTCTAGTTTAAAACAATTACACATATTACCACTTTTAATATTTATACCATATATTTTAAAATATTTAATCAGATACACTAATATCTTAAATATGATAATTCATAATTATCTTAAATTTAAACTCCTTAATTAATGATCCATTAACAATTCAAATCCCCCCATCCCCACCCCCTCAAAAGTCCACCAACCCTCTTTCTTCCATCTGCCGTTGCCCCCCACCCCCACTTTCTTCTCCCTCTTCATTTCATCTGCCGTTGCCCCCACCCAACCCTCTTTCTTCCTTCTTCTCCCTCTTTCTTCTTTCATCCTCTTAAGTCTTAATACATGTTTTCATGTTCAAATTAACATTATACATATAGGTTTGTTTCTATTATTTTATTATTCTCATTTATCTTAGTTTTGTATCTGAGTTAAAGGTCATAATACTCTGAAATTCAATTTTAAATAGTTTTACAAATTAAGTTTTATATTTTTAAATTTTGTTGTTTCTCAAACACTTTTGTGACTGACCATTCTCAAAATCGGATGATTTTTGTTAAAGGTACTACACATTAAAAATATTATACTAAATTAAACAACTTTTATTTGTTTATTTTCACTCATGAATTTCTCATTGCAGGGACTAACTCTTCATCCGCCAACATTCAAACCAAGAATAGATCTAAATATAGGAACGGCCTAATCAAGATGGAAGAATTTCGCCAAGCTTTAATTAACTGAACAAATACATCATTAGATACACATCGAGTGCAACAATGTTGAATACATATCAGGTGTATATATATCTAGTTAAGACTTCATGTATCTGAGTTAAAAATATATGTATCTATGAGAAATAATTTCAGATGCTAAAATAAAGGGAATTTTTTTGAAATATTTTACTTTTTTCGGATTAATGATAAGACAAATACTACACACTCGTGATTTATTCCTAAATTTGTGCGTTTCAATTACATTCCATATTTAGATACACATAATTATATGTATATGCTTACTATGTATCTGAGATACATGTTTTTGAATATAATGTATGAAACTGATACTTGATACATCAAATTAATACTAGATACATATAAAAGATATATGAAATTAAAATTAGATCATATAAATAGATACATGAAATTAATATTAGGTCATATAAATAGATACATTAAGTTAATACTAGACACATATAATAAATACACGAAATTAATACTAGATACTTCTATGATACATATGAATGTACTTATATGATACTCATGTATCTAAGTGTTTAGTTTATTGGATACATTATATATTGATAATAGATACATCATATTAATGAATTTATTATTTTAAAAGTAATAAAATGAAATTAATCAAGTTAATGACCAAGATATACATGTTTTTGTCTTTTATTAATAATATTAATGAATTTATTATTTCAAAGAATAATAAAATAAAATAAAGTAAACATATATACACTCCTTGATTTCCGCCTTATATTAAGAGATTTGATTAATTTAAATTTCTAGAATTAATTGTCCATGTGTTTTGAAAATCCTCAATTACTCCTCTAATTAAGGAAATCAGTTACAATCAATTAATTTAAACAGATAAAATATGTATCTCCGTTTTAAAATTTGACAGATACATGTATCTCGCGGATTCAAACTTATGTATCCTAAGCATGAAATATGGTAGAGGAAGTAATATTTGAAACTATCGAGAATCTTAATAATTAAGACCTAAACTAGTGGGATTTATGTAGTTTGACCTTAATCAAAATGTAGTTAATTCCACAAATAACTTAAAAACTACAAAATTCTTGTCAGTCAATTCCACAAATAACTAATCCATGCACAATATTCATATATAATGAGTTCCTTCGGGGACATCCGATAAAATAACGATACAGAGAAGATTAGCATGGCCCCTGCACAAGAATAACACACACAAATCGAGAAATGGTCCAAATAGAAATATATAGTGAAGAGACATCACCAAAATAGGTAAGTAGTGGTTAGATCGACTTTGTTGTACGGCGCAAAATATTGGTCAATCAAAAATTTCTATGTTTAAAAGATACATGTTGGAAAAATGAGGATGTTGAGATAGATCAGTAGGCATACTCAGAGAAATAAGATTAGAGATAAGGTAAACTAGGATAAGGTAAAAATAACCTCCCTGTCCAAATATTTAACTACTATTAAATGTAAGTTAAAATTAAAATAAAACATCAATAAATTTGACACGTACAATACAATTCATACTTTAAGGAAAATGACAAACAAAATAAGGCAAACCATATTTTATTTATTATATAGAGGCCGAAAGCTAAAAGGTAGGACAAACTTCTGACTGATCCCGTTAGATACACTAAGTTGTCCTTACTGAATTAATTATTGCTATGCACATTGCACAGTTATCTCATTATGAAAATCTGAAAACATCCATCTTTGGGACCCCTTGCATATAATGTGTTTTTATGTTACAGCATGTAGCACAGTGGGAGCATTTCAAGATATACAATATTATTCATCAATAACATATTCCGTTATAACAAAATAACTGGAGAGAATTAGAAACAAATTAAGGAATAATAGGAAATGGATTATTTTCTGCAACTGATTATGGATTAGATTAGGGAAAATTTTCAAAACAACAATATTTTAGCATTTAATAGGGATCCCCTAGCTAGACTTTCAATATTTATTGAAAATAGCTATATATTGGTTTGCTATGGGACTGATTTATGTATCTTGCTTTTGGTTTAACTTAATAGAATACAACTATGAAACAACAATGTTTTACTTTCAAATAAGGTAAATAGTGCTGAAAATATATCATTGCTTACGTTACATATCAGAAGACAAAAATAGGTGACAAAACTTCTCTCGACTTCCTCATCCTCCATTAATGACTTTCAATTCTCCATTGATGATCCTCACTGTTCGTAGAAGGTAAGACGATTGAACAGGTTTTTTCAGATAAAAAGGAGATCGATATCAATGAAGAAGATTCTCTTTTTTTCTCAAACTCAATTAGCGATTGATAATTGTCCTTGAATTGAGTTCGTCATCGATAATCATCCTTCTTCCTCGAATTCAATTCAATTCATCAGTTTTTTTTCTAGATTTTTAGAGATCGACATCGGTGAAGTTTTTATTGAACAAAAAAATTGAAGCAGTGGGTGATAATCGACCGAAAAACTCATAGAGTAATTGTATTAATCGACGGAACTGTATTCATAATAATTTGATGTTCATGAAGTTATTTTTCTTCATAGAGTAATTATATTTTATTAAGAATATTGTAATTCTTTATTAGTTTGTCTTCATTCCAATACGTATGCCAACTGGATTTGAGTATTTATAAAAAAAAAAATTCAGAATGTCAATTCAGATATGAAAAGGATTAACTGAATGAATCGGAATTACGAATACAAAACTGTTTATTTAGGATTTGAACTGTATATTGAAATTTGTATTCAATTGAATTTGTGTATTTGTTTTTGTATTCAATTGACATCCAATTTTTGTTTTCAGTTGGCATTCCAATACATATGAAAACTAGAATGAATACATTACATTCCAATATGTATGTTATTTGTATTTGTATTCATTCTAATTTTCATGTTGTATTTGTATGATGAAACTTGTATTTCTTTATGAGTTTGTATTTATTTCAATAGGTATGCCAAATGGATCTTTAGTTATTTAAGAAGCATATTTGTATCAATGTATTTGTTTTTTTTTTCTTCAGAACCCTAGATACTTTCTTAAATCATATTCATTCCAATATGTATACTATTTGTATTTGTATTTGTATTCCATTAGTTAATTTTGGCCAATCATGGGCCCTAGTTGAGAAAAAAAAAGAAATTAGATTAGGATACATATTATTTGCTATATAAATAACATATTGTCTTATTTAATAATTATTTTAAACTATAGTTGTTTTTAATAAATATGTTAGGGATTTTGATTAGTTAGCTAATTTTTTCATTAGATTATTATAACGTAATTTTCACATATAGCCACTCAAAAAGTAGCTTGATTATGCTCCGTAGCTATAGTTTGCTAATTACGATTCGTAGTTACGTGTTATAGGGAGGAGAGTGGCGAGCGAGATTGAGAGAGAGAGGACAGAGAGTGGAGAGAGATGAATTGTATATGTATATCTGTCAAAATAATTGTATATATGTAACTATTATACATATGTATTTGTAAATCTGACCAGCAAAATTGAGAGATGGGGGAGAGAGACGACCGAGATTGGGAGAGGGAGGAGAGAGGCGAGTGAGAGAGACAGAGAGTGCAGAGAGACAAACTATATATGTATATCGGTTAGATAATTATATATATGTAACTACTATGTATATTTATCAATTATTGTATTTGTATATCTGCATACAATTTGAATTCGTATACAATTGAATCGAGTTAAAACATTTGTATTTGTATATCCAATCTCTCTCTCATTTTATACAAACACAATAATACATTGTATTTTGTATAATTTGTGCTAGTATAAAGCGAAAGAGAGAGAAAGACAAAAAAGAACTGGGTAGGGAAAGATTTGTATAATTATAAGTAGGGGTGTCAATGAGACGGTTCGGTCGGTTATTTTAAAAAAAATTATACCATCCAATTTTTTTGAATTTTTTCATAATGTACAACCCAAATTAGATTTTTAAACCATCCTAATCATATTGGTTTCTCTTCGATATTAGTACGGTTCAGTTAATTCTTGTTTTTTTTTACTTTTAAAATATCTCCTCAAAATATCCTATTACTAAAATATTTCCTTCGCAACTATATTATTGAAGAAGCACTTCTATATTTCACCAAGAAGTCAAGAATGTAAAACCTTGTTGTTGTATTCTTTGATCTTATTATATCATTAAAATATTTCTTTCACAAATTATTCTTGAAGAAGCACTTCAATTCTTCATGAAGAAAAGAAGAATGTTAAACCTTGTTGTTGTACTGTTTGATCTTAAGCATTTACTCGGAGTGCTTGCACAGGTTTTGCTTTATTATTTGATAGAGTATCTATTATAGTATCTTTTAATTTTAAACATAATTAATTAAAGTCTAATTAAAAAGCAAAAAACTCAAAGTCGTCCAAGTCACCAGTTTAAACCTAATTATTTTATATTTGAAAAATGTTATAGAATATTTTTAAATATTAAATTTAACATATAAAAAATATTTACATACACAAGGTTATTCAGTGCCGTTCGAAAAAAAATTCATTTTTTTTCATAAATAAAAGACCATCCTTATTATTTGGGACGGTTATACACTAATATAAATGTCCACGATTTTATTGAAAAAATGATATAAATCGGTTCGAACAATTTTTCATATTCTTTTGTGTATACATTTGTGTTTGTATAAAGTGAGAGACATATTGGTAGAAGAGAAGCGAGAGAGAGATTGGGCAAGGAGAGGAGAAGCGAGGGAGATATAACTGAAAAAGAGGAGAGTGGCGAGCGAAATTGCAGAAAGAGAATGTAATTATTGTTAGAAGTAAGTTACGAATTGTAATTAATGCGGAAAGGCTCAAAATAGTCTCTCATCTTTGGGTTAAGGCTCAAAATAGTCCTTGAGTTTTCATATGGAGCACTAATAGTCCCTCATGTTTGCAATATTGGTGCACTTTTGGTCCTCCTCCAAAATTTTGCCTATTTTTTAACATTGATTTTATCCATAACTTATGTATGATATGTTCAATCGTCATTTTATATATTTAGTAGAAATAATAACTCCATATGAGAGAATGTGAGAAGAAAAACATCTTGTTTTGTTAAGTAGAAATTGTATTGCAGGTAAAGTCGAGAGATTCATCACGATAATTTCACGTGCAATGGTACAAATTTTTTTATTTTCTTCCAACGTCATATGTTAAGATGTTCTTAGTTTAGCTGCAGTATATTTCTACTGAACAGAACAATGTGTTCTTCTTATCACCTCCTATCACATAGAGTTATTATTTCTACTAACTATATAAAAAGACGATTGGACATTCCTTACATAAAATTGTGGACAAAATTAATGTTAAAAAATAGGCAAAATGTTTGAGGAGGACCAAAAGTGCATCAATATTGCAAACATGAGGGACTATTAGTGCTCCATGTGAAAACTCAAGGATGACTTTGAGCCTTAACCCAAAGACAAGGGATTATTTTGAGCCTTTCCTCCAAACTATAGCTAATTAACTAGTATTTTATTTAACAGTGTAATTTTTCATATAACTTACATAAATCCCTTAGTGTAAAACCTAAATTACATTCTATCCCTACTTTTTTCTATTTTACAAAAATCTCTTAAAAATTGTAGCATCCGGATACATAAAACAACTTAACTGATGCACTTAAAAAGGAACTAAATGTAAAATTAATTATAAATCCCACGAATCACGCAAAACAGATTCATATCAATCTATTCCAATCCGTAACAAATTCAGAGAATTCAAAATTTAAATTTTCTTTTCCTCCATCTATCCCAAATCATAACAGATCCAAAATACATAATAAATGTATCGATTTTTGTTGAGTTATTCAGGAATTTAGATGAGCGATCTGAGTTATGAACGATATAATAGTGATGAAATAAATAATTATTGGGCAAACGATGTCTTTTGTGAATCTCAAACCAATTATTATAGCTGAATTGAATCTGAAATCCGCCATTGATACAATAGAAATGATGGCTAGAGAGATACATTGATGCAACATCCGGTGATCTATCAAGCCTTATTAATCGATGTTCAAAAAAACACGTGAAGATCTATCATGAATGGTTCAATTTTGCTGAATCTGGCAATTTTTTAGTTGTTCAAATAAGAGCAAAAAGAAAAGTTTTTTGAATGATGGAGTTGTTAATTTGGTACAGATGGAGATGGAGATGGACGTCTTACTGGTGGAGATGCCACCAAGTTATTTGTCATGTCCAATTCGCCTCGATCAGAACTCAAGCAAGTTCTTTTCCATCTTTTCATGTTTGTCAATGCTTGAATAGTTAGAAAACTTTGATCAGTCTTGATTCAAAAACACCAAAAAAGATATTTCATTTAATGTATCATTGACTTATTTAATGTTTGCAGGTTGTTGTATCGTCTAAATTTATTCTTTTAGTTTATGAATCTGGAAGAAGATACATTATTAGCCTTGAGGGAGAAATATGTAATTGTGGGAGATTTCAACTAGACGAAATATCTTGTGCACACACAATTGCTATTTTGAAGAGCAAGAATATCACAGAAGTGCATCCCAACTGCTCTGATTACTATATCCAGTGTATATGTATCAGATACATTAATACACATCTAAGAGCAAGAATATTACATATATGCATCCCCAATTGTATGGATTTGCTATGTATCCCTTTTATTTTTTTATTTCTGAATTTGTATATTGATACATAAGTCGTGATACATTACTGATTACAAACTGATACATAACTAGTTTGACGAATATGTATTGTGTTTTTAGATCTCTGAGTTAGTGTGCTGATAATATAAAGTATCAGATACATGTTAATTTATTTTTTTATTTTTTATTTGTACTTTAATATGTATCTTTTGATGTTTGAATTTGTATATGGATATATAAGTCATGATACATTAATGGTTACAACTTGATACATTATTAGTTTGATGTATATGTAATTGGTTTTTTGAGCTGTGAGTCGGTGTGTTGATGATATAAAGCATCATGATACATTACTATTTATGTATCTTATTGTGTTTGTGACAACCTGTATTTTGTAGATGATACATTATGTTGACACCCAATTTTGACCCTCCACAATATAAATTAATCATTTCGAGCTTCTCCAATTTCAAACGATTTAAAATTATTAGTTTTATAAAATTTCTAAAAAAATAAAAATAAAAAAAAAATATTAGTAATAATAAAAATAAATAAATAATAATAATAATATAGTTTGCAAGATTTTTAAATAGTTTGTCACTTTTCATAAAGTTTAGATGATATATATGTTTTACATAATCATGTATATAATTAGTATATTTTATGATTATTCGAAAATCGTCTCAAAAAATAATAATGTATATATATATATATATACATTTTATATTTTAAATATTAAGGATGGTTATAATTTTGAATTAATGAGTTTTATGGAATTCAAAATACTTTCAATTTATTTTTAAAATAATTTTATCACTTTTTAATAATAAATATGTATATTTTTGCAATCACGCTATTTTATAAATATTTGAAAATTATCACAAAAGATTTTACATTTTCGTTAAATATTTTATTAATTTGCTTTAAGTTATAGCTATAATTTCGAGTTAATTAGTTTTGTAATAGAATTAATTAGTTTATAATTAAGTTTTTATTTTTTTTATTTTTTTATTTTTTTATTTTTATTTCGTTGAGATTGAGAAACTCATTAATTTATATTAATTCGTCTTATTTAGCTTTTTAGTCGAATCACCAATTAAGCTCAATTTTACTAAATTCTTAAATCTGATCGAACTTAATTGCAATCTATATGGCCAAATCCTCAATTCAAAACTTACCCTTTTTATTACAAACACAACCAACCCTTCTACCCACCTGAACCCATTTGTGATAAGACCAAAATGTTGGGCCCAAGTGCAATTTTTCAGCAGCCTTTTCCCACCCTTAAAAACATAACCCAGCAGCCCACAACCTTCTTTTCCCATTTTTCCAATAATACGTACAGCAGCAGTATCACTGCCCAGCCCACTCTTAATTTCACCTCTGACCCGGCCCAACCTCATTGTCAATGCCAAATAAACCCATTAGCAAAATCATTCTCCAGCAAACAATACATACAGCAGCACCAAAACGACCCCACTGCCCATACCGTCTTCTTCACGCAGAAATCCAGACGCAACCCAGAAAAATCCATCCAAATCTGGAATTCTCGTCACCCATAACCCTAGCAACCTAATTCATCACCTTCACGTCTCCTTTTCCCCCTTTCGCGGAGTCTCAGAGCAGAGAAAGACTCCCATGCCTTTTACTGTTGGTCTCGGAAAGGAGCAACGAAAATTTCAAATTTTTCTTTCAAAAATCCAACGGATTTCCCCCTAAATCTGCCTTAATTTCTTGGCTATATATATTATTCACTGTAAGGGGGCGAAAGGGGGGTTGAAGTTCAATTTTTTAGGCAATAGTCATTTTACACTTGAGAAATTTCAAAACGATTTCCTAATTCTGAGTTCCAAGAAAAGCTTTGATCAAAGGTTGGTTCGAATTTCTTGTCTATTGCTCGAGTCTAAATCGGTGCAAGAAGTCGTCACTCTCAAACTCGTTGTCATCCAGTTCTCTGCCCCATAAAAGGTAATACTCGTTTTTGATTCACACCTCTTTTATGCCTAATGTGAGGACGATTTACTTTTGATCGCTGTGTAGTGTTTAAATGTTGGTATCTCGGGAGTGTTGCGGCTTACTGTTGGTTGCAAAACTTTGATATAAGCTTGTTTGTTGATTTAACTGTTCTTTTGATTTGTTTTGCTCGAAGCTTTACTAATTCCGTATGGCATTGAGTCGGTTTCGTTCTATTTTCTTCTTGTTATTCTAACTATTATAAATCATATGAGTTGCTTTTAAGACTTAGTTCCATGATCCGCCTGATGGTTGCTGCACCTCTAAATCTCTTATTTAATAATGTTGGTTACGTATCCTTTGTTATCGAGTAATTCGAGTTAACTTGAATCAATAAATAGGTCATTTCCAAAGCCTCTGGAGCATTTTTTTTTCTTTCTTGTGCTAAACTCGCCTTATTAAAATGTTCTATTATTACTAGTCGGTTTCTCAGTTGTATGTCCTCATCATCTTCACTCATAAATTATGCAGAAAAAAATTCGATTTTGTTATCCGTACACAAGTTGGTTTGAATGTATCTTCCTTCCTTTCTTCACATTGCTGCCTAGAATGACTTGTTTACGTCTTCATTTGGGTCCTCTTTTAGTCCAGAATCACTTACCTCTTGTAGTTTGAATTTATAAAATACCCACTGGTAGTTTGTTGTTTCCTTCCGAATCATTATGTGTTGTTTTACGTTATGTGCGAGTTTGCAGATTTGTCGTATAATAAGAGGGAGATGTGTTTATTATTGTTGTTCCGTTTTGCTCTTAATTGCCTTTCGACTAAGGACCAGCTATCTTCAAGATGCCCGTAGGTTGTTTGCCATTTTTGCTTAACCGTATGAGAGCATAAAGTGTATCTTTTCTATACTACTCAGAGTTCACTGTTGGTTAGGAAGAAAATGATTCTTATTTTTGATTATTTTGTGCTATGTCGAATTAGCGCTTGTTCATTTTGGCCTAATTTCTTAAGTTCCAGCCTTCCCTTATCATATATGTTCTGATTCGTATTTAGTGATATTGATTCTAGAATTGGCGGGCATGTTCTGATCTGTTTGCTCATGTTGGTCATTGTGGTAGAACACTTGCTCTTTAAATGTCCACTGTTGGTTTTTTTTATATACATTATTGTCATTGGTTTGTGTTTGCTTTATGTTAAAAAATAAAAAAAATAAAAAATAATAATGAAGTGTTGGTCTAATTTAAGTCTTAATATGAGTAGCTTGCAGGATAAGTGGAACAACAATGATTGTTAACTCCATTACCTCTCTTCTCTTCTCTTACTCATTGTGAAATGTCTAGTTTGCCTTGTTATAAATTAAAGTCATGTCTTATCATTTTTTTTACTAAAGATAGTTATTCTTGTGAATAAGTTAAGAGTGAATGCTAATCTTATCACTCTTTCTTTGCATGTGAAACCCGCTTCGAGTCTATTTTTGGACTCTCATCTCCTATCATCGCATCTCCTCGTTGGGCCAAAGGCCCAACTTTACCTCTTATCGAGTCAGCCAAAGCAATAGAACGGAAATATAGGGCTGGAAATCCAGATTGCAGGTGTCCGAAAGTCCGAAAAGGGGTTGTATACAAGATGTATACGCTATATACATCGATATATAGGTAAAAAACGCAGGAATACAGGGCTGGAGTGAAATACAGGTGTTTGGAAGCAAGAAATACACGAAAAGGGCTGATATACATTGATATACATCAGCTGTATACCAAAAACGGGAATTGTGTTAAACTCCAAAAACAGCAACGAAATTGGCCCAAAAGGGGGCCCAAATTCAAATTTCTCCCTTACTCGCTAATTATTTAATTGTGATTATTTATTGTTTGTTGTTTAACTCTTACTTATAATCGTAAATCAACTTAGTTGGATCCCCCAAAAGACGAGCTATTTCTCTGTGTTGTTTTGTTTCTAACAAATCTCATTTTATCAATTTCTGTATTGTCATTTATAATCTTTAGTCAAACCTTTCTTTTTTCTTTTATTAGTTTAAAATAGTTTTTCATAAACCAAAAATGGCCCAAATAAAAACCAATTCATTTTGTTTTGATAAAATTCTAATTTCTTGTCTCTAATTCAAATATTTCAATTAAGGTCCCATTTTCTTAAAAAATAAAAATTGCTCTTTGTTTAACTATTTTCTCAAAGTTAATCTAATAATGTAAATTATTATTATAAATGCTTACTTAGTCATTTTCTCAAAAAATGTTAGTTAAAACTTTTATTCTACAATTAATTCGAAATGATTTTCATGCTTTAATATATTAAATTGGTTTAAGTTATTTTAAAATGAATTAAATAAATCCTAATTAATCCAGTTTTATTAAAATTCTAAACACTTGTATTTCGAGTCAAATGTTTTATTTTTGGGTCCCTTTTCTCTAAAAATAAAAAATAAAAAAATGTGTCATCTATTTAATTATTTTCTCAAAATTAATCAAATATTGTAAATTATTATTTTCTTATGTTAAATCACTTTTTTCCAAAAACAGTCAAATATTTAGTCAAGTCGCAGGTCAACCGCATGTTAGCGGACACTTCGAATGCTTAAACCCTTCTCGAAGTGTAAATTGAACCCCGAACCCTCTTTGGTATTTTCAAATGATTTTTTCTGTTTAAATCTTTGAAAATGATAAGTTTTCTTAATTTCTTAAAAAAAAAAATTAAGTGGCGACTCTTTCTAAGTATTTTTCCTTTTAGTGTTTTATACTTAGAATATTTCAAAAGGTGATTTTTTCTAGTGATAGATAAATTACGGCACAACATGTATAATATACAATTATCTAACCGATATACATATATAATTCACCTCTCTCCCACTCTCTGCCCTCTCTCGCTCGCCTCTCTCCTCACTCTCCCAATCTCGTTCACCTCTCTCCTCCCTCTCCCAATCTCGCTCGCCTCTCTCCTCCCTCTCCCAATCTCGCTTTCCATATATACAAATACATATGTATAATATACAATTATCTAACCGATATACATATACATATCACCTCTCTCGCTCGCCTCTCTCCCAGTCTCGCTCGCCTTTCTCCTCCCTATAACATGTAGCTACGAATTGTAATTATCAAACTATAGTTATGGAGAGTAATTAGGCTATTTTTGAGTGGCTATATGTGAAAGTTCCTCATAATTTTAACATAATGTTATTTACCTTTTATAACCACAATTTGAATTTCCACTCAAGAAAATAAACAAAATAAGTTATAAATGGATAGATAATCCTAAAAGATATTGAATAGATTGTAATTCATACCTTCAATATGGGAACATACATTACACAGATGCAAATAAAGAGTCTTAAAACATGTTGAAATTGAAGATTATATTGGCTTCAATTGAAGATTCTTTTAAAATAGGTTAAGACTTGAATGAGTTGACATTGATCTAATTCAAATTATCTTGAGCCCAACCCATACAATTTTGAGCGGATTGAATTGATTACCTATATTTGGGTCCATTTTTGACACCCAAGTATCATCTAAGTAACATGCAATAAATTGAGTATATAGTGATAATTATTCAAACCAAACATGTATACATACAATGCAAATATGCATAAATACATACCGTACACATTGTATGACAAAGAGAAATTAGAATACATACATTCATAAAGAGTACTATATGTGTTATATTTAGATTAATTGAAGCATGTTAAATACAAATAATTTAATCTAAATGTATTATTAGATGTGAATATATTTTCTTAATAATTTTTAGCATTTCTTTTCAAGAATTTTGAATGTGTATATAATATTATGTGTTGATGCAATTCTATCGTCTAGACATTTGTCTTTTTTTTCTTTCTAAAAGTTTATAGATGACAATTTGGATGCCATTAATAGAATTAACCATGCTAGATGTCATTATCTATACTTGATTAACTATGTCTACACATGATCACTTTCTTATCCCACCAACATAAAATGTTCTTCCATGTGAATATATCAACAATATCAACCTTTTTCATTAATCTTCATAGGCAGGATGTTACTATACAAAATACCTATTGTTTATTTTTTATCTTCATGACAAAAATATAATTACATAATTAATATGTCACTATTTAGCTTCCAAAGGTGAATTTTTGCTAAAATTCATTGTCATTTCCTACTTTTTGTAGTGATCCATAGGTGGTTATTGGAGCCACAAATTATTTTCTTCTATGACCATTTAACAAAATGGAGACTATTCTTTTATAATTTTTTGTACAATAAACAAGGATGGTGTTTGAGCCATCTTGCTCATATTTGTATCATTCACAAAAATATATGTAATGTTTTAAAGAACATTTAAGGTTAACATAATGATTTTTTAAAATCTCATCACCTAGTATACCATATAAAAATATTTCATACAACTTTCACAAGTTATGAATGATTAAAAGTTATTAAACTAATCAAATTCAAACTTTAATTATGATGAACAGGATAAATGATGCTTTTCTTGTAACATAATTCTTAACTTTAGTTATTCGTTTGGTAAATGGTTCCCAAAAATTGTTGAAATAATATTTGACAATCACTTCGAATGTCACTATCTAAAACATAGTCATAATTTGAAAAAATATTGCAAACTTAACCACTATGGTAATCACAAACTTCTTCTGCTTGTTCTTTTATGTTAACAAAGAGATCTCCGGGGAACATAAGAGCAACAGTGAAAGTTGCGCGATCGCTGTTGGAATGTGTGGAAACGGAAGAAAGAATTGGATCGGGGGATTGGTAAACTTTAGACATTGGTTTGAAGGTTGAATTGTGATAACCTGAAATTTAAATTATTGTTTTTATGTTTAAAATAATTACATATTACGCGAATATTTCTATCATAAATATGAATTCACTATAGTTTGAAATAATTAATAGTGTCTCACTTATTAATAATTGAGAGAAGTATTGAAAAACCTTTGAACTTGGTGCAAATTGTTAGTCCCCCCCACCCCTCCCTCAAAAAGAAAACTATTGACAGACTTAAAAACACCATCTACTTGACTAACTAAATTTAGATACACGTACACCCTTGATACACTCCCAATCTACCACATGAGATAGTAAGTGGTCTCAAACTCTTATAGGAGCATGCGACTCATAATAAAAAGTCGAGAGAAGTGTTGAAAATACCTAAAATTTGGTGAGAATTTAGAGGTGTATTTCACTCATGTTGGAAGATCGGGGGTACATTTAAGTTAAGTTAGTTAGGTAAATGGTGTTTTTAAGACTGTCAATAGTTTGGAGTTGAAATAATAATTCGCGCCAAGTTTAGGGGTGTTTTCGATACTTCTCTTTCAATAATTTCGTACTAGATTTTAAGTCAGATAAACCACTCCTTCAGTTTTCAAGTCAGATATTACATGTATCAAAGGTACTAGATACATGTATCTAGTGTATCCCATATACATATAAATCACACTTATATACATAAATTATACCTAATTTAATCCACATATATCTGAATAAATATAGAACGAAAGATAATTTTGAACAATGTAAGACACATAAATCAGCATAAATAGTTGTCCATCAAATTAAGACCCAATAAAAATAATATATTTTTATCTATATTTAATATGTGAATATAACTACAAATATGTAACTTGCCCTTCTATCCATAGATTGCATTAAGGGTCGTTTGGGAAAATATTAGCATATATGGTAAAAAAGATGAGCATGAATTACCATAATAGATTTTATGTTTGATTTAGGTTATAGAGAATAACTTTTAAGAAATTTATATAATTTTTGGAACATAGTGTTTGGATTAGTTGGAACTAAGAGAAATTAAGGGCCTATAAGAAGGAACAAATCAATGGACAAAAAAACTAGTTCATTTTTAGCCTTTCTTTCTCCAAGTCTTTCTGTCTTTCTCTGCATTATAAATAAATAAGAAAAATTGTGAAAATATTCAAAAGAAAAAAAAGTGTATCAAAATAAGAAGAAGAAAATAAGAAGAAGAAGAGCAACAATGGCATTTGAAAGATCATGCTTCTTCTTATTTTTCTTCTTCCTTGCAATTGGCTTGGCTTCCTCTTCCCCAAACCACATCTCATGTAATTATTCCTCTCATTTTATTTTATTTATGCTCTTGTTCTCGATGTCATATCCATTATGGAGTCGGATTAATTTAGATTTAAGCCTTTGGGATTCTCACTCTAGGGTAACACGCTTTGATCCCAACTAAAGGGACTCCATTTCATAGGTTCAGATTCAAGACTTTGATTAAGAATAGAGAGGGTACTTACTACTCCATCATATATAGTCCACAACCATCGGTGATCCTCCATTTTTATTTCGTTTAATATTCCTTATTTTGTGTTATTTCCCACTAGACTCCATCAGAAACCGGTTCAGATTTTAAAGTTTATATATTAACATAAAATAATAACTAGATTCACAATTAATTGTCTATAAATATTTTATGAATTTCTTATTACAAATACATTATTTGATCAATAGAAGTTACTAGGTTCACATAAGGTAAGACCGATCGATGAGATTCATCTAAACCTCCCTTAAACATAAAATTACATTATTTATGGCATAATTCAACATTCTATTTTATGTAACCTCTTTGACTTCTTCGTATGCAGATGATGCACTAAATGCTCACATGCTAGGAGGTCGTGGCCTTCTTGAAAAGTTCTATGTGAAGAACGATTGCCCCGTTGAATTTGAAAAGGAAGACTTGTCACCTCTCATCGGAACATGCAAAGGACCTTATTACAACCCACTTGTGTGTTGTAACGGATTCACGCAGATAGCTTGCAAGTACGCGGAACTTATTAATAATGTCGATAACGGGTGCTCAACTGACTTATTTTACGTCTTGAATAAACAAGGAGGTTATCCAATTAATCTTTTTGCACAAATTTGCAAAGGAGATAAAGAGGGATTGCCTTGTGATAAGCCAAAGGGTAACAAGGGTAGACATTAAGTTTTTTTAATTAGCTAGGCATGAGAAAAATGCTTGGATTGATTAAAAATTTTTTTTATGATATTGGTTTGTAATAGCCTTTGTCATTCATTTTTATTAAACATGGTGTATGGTTGAAAAATTTTAGTATTGCATTTTGTGATATGAATTTAATTAGTATTGATGATGATGAGAGCTTGTATTTTTGGGATGTTTCATGTGATTGTGTCGAGAAAATAACCGATACCGAAAAATATCACAATAATTATAATAGTTTGTTTTAAATGGTGAGTGTTGCGATTGTTAGAATAAAGATAATAATATCATTCAACTATTCGAATTGAAATATCATCAAATTATTAGAATATTGATGATCATGATATTAGCGATCCAAAATTAAATTTTGTTTGGCTTATAGTTATGTCGAGATGTTTTTTGAAAATAGTTGGAGCCTATAAATAATAATTTTATCTTTGGGATTTGACTAAGAGCCCGTTTGGATTGACTTTAAAAAATAGTTTTTAAGTCAAAAACAAAAAGTCGAGCTTAAATTACTTTTAAGTT
Organism: Solanum acaule; assembly: GCA_036250505.1. Taxonomy (NCBI): domain Eukaryota; kingdom Viridiplantae; phylum Streptophyta; class Magnoliopsida; order Solanales; family Solanaceae; genus Solanum; species Solanum acaule. The sequence goes on along the minus strand of JAJOOR010001958.1, from coordinate 23,826 downwards.
AAAAAATAAAAAATTAGGGGAGACCTACTTTTGATTTTTAACTAATTATTTTAAATCATTTAAAACTTATTTTAAGTTATTTTTAATATTGTCAAACACTTCCTAACTTATTTAAGTCATTTTTTGACTTATTTTAAGTTATTTTTATATTTGTGAAACAGTTCAGAAGTCAAAAATTGACTTAAAAGTATGTTTGACCAATTTTTAAGTCAATCCAAACACCCTCTAAGTCAAACAACAAGCAACATTCAAAAACATTGTTATTCTGTACTTGAGTCGGTGATTTCACCTTTTGATCAATGTCTCTCAATGTAAATTGTTTTTTTTTTTCAAGAAAAGAAGAACTGTTTTTATTATAGGAATAAGAGTTTTCATCAAATAATATTTATTAATAGGTTCATGAAGTTTGTAATATAAATGTGTCCTCCAAAAAAACTTAAAACATATAAAGTAAGGACTCTTTTGGCCCCAAAATTATTTAGAAACTCTAAGAAGCAACTATATTTTTAAGACAGCAGACATCCATGATGATTAGTCGTGATCCATGAGCATTTGAACCTTAAATTTTAGGGAATGTTTGGATGGAAAGAATTTCCAATTTTCTCTGGTTTGGATGACTTGAAAATTCGGAAAAATATTTTTCAAATAAACTAATATTCTTCGAATTTAAGGAAAATGATTTTCCTACATAAAGTAAGAAAACAAATTTAAAACTCTCTTGCAACCTCACCACGTGACCCGAGGCATAACTCCCAACCCTAACCTCAACCACAACCATAACTTAGGACTAGACTCCCAACTTTTCACCGCGACCTGAAACAAGACTCGGGACTCGAAAGTCGACCCCAAGCCCAACCTAGAACCCAATTCCAACTCTGATCTCAACTCGAGACTAGACTCCCAATCACCTGACTCCTAACCCTTACTAGGGACTAGAACCCCGACCCCAATCCCGACATAAGATTGAACTCCTTATTAGGACTAGACTCTCAGCCTCGATCCTAAACTCGACTCCCGAAACTCAATTATCGGAGACCTGACTCTAAATCTCGACCCGACTTAGGATCTAACTTCTAACTAGGAACCAACTCTTAACCCCGACCCAAGACTCGATCCTAACCCCAAATTTGGTCACGACCTCTATCTAGACCTTACTCCAACCAAAACCTTAGCCTAAGATCCAACCTCAACCTCAAACCCAACTCTGAACTGGGACTTGATGACCATAACCATGTCTTGAGGACCTGATCCCGACCTAGAGCCAGACCTAGGACCCAACCCTAATTTGAGACAAGCTTACAATCTCGACTAGAGATCCGACACCGACTCCTAATCTCAACCCCAACCCCTACTTAAAATTTGACCTATTTTAACACATTCGAGGTCAAGGCCTGGTTGTAACTTAATGTCAGGTCTTCGATGTTCATTTGGGATCAAGAACGGGGTTAGGACACAAGTCAACATCATGTCGAGGCTTGTGATTAGGTTGGTTGTTGGGTCTTAAGTTAGTGTTAGGCTAAGGTTAGATTGAGGATCAAGTTTTAGGTCGGGGTCAAGTTTAGAGGTCTAGTCCCAAATCAAGGTTGGGGTCAAAGTTGTGTCTAGAGTTAATGTTAGGTTTATATGGGGTTTCTGGTCGGGACAAGGGTCCAGGTTTGTGTTAAAGTGTGGGAATCTACGTTCGCTTTAATAGTATTTGTCCATATTATACATAAATGCTCTTAGAATAATAAAAAAAAATCTTACTAACCAAACACAAAAAGCTAAGTAAGAAAATCACTTATTTTTCAAAAAAATTATTTCAAGCAAAAAAAAGTGGTTTTGTTACTTCATTTTTGGTGTTTGGTTAATAGGTAGAAAATATTGTCCAATGAGCATTTATGCATCATTAGGAAAATACTATGACACCTAAGACTCCACTCCCCACTTAACCTAAGACCCATTTTTCAATCACGGCCAGGGACTCAACTCTCAACCCCAAACTTGACTCTTGAACTTAACTCGTGAACCCAACCTAGAACCCAATCTTAACTCGGGACCCAACTCAAGACCTGACTCTCGACCTCAATCCAAGATTCGACTCCTGACCCTAGATTCACCCCCCAAACCCAAAGCCAACTCAAAATCCCAAACCCAACTCCCTTGGCCCTACTTTGACCTGGGAATTGACTCACGATCCCGATCTAGGTCGAGGTCGTGTCTAAGTCAAGATCGGAAGTCGTGTCCCAATATGTATAGTGTTATATTCATTAAAAAAATATAGTATGATACACAACACAATATAATATAGTACTTCCTTTGTTTCAAATCACGTTTTATTTTTCGAGAGTCAATTTGACCAATTTAGTTAATTTTTTAAAATTAAAATTCAGATATTCCAAAATTATACAAAAAGTATTATAAATTACTTCCTTTGTCCAATATTAGTTGATCATCTTGATAAAACTAGTTGTCTCATATTAGTTGATTAACCTTACAAAATTAAGAAAATATTAATTAATTTTTTTCCATATTACCGTTGCAATTAATTCTTTTTGAGTTCATATTTGTTTATAAAATTTCAAGAAGTTTTTTTTTTAAGGAGTGAATTAATAAAAATATTTTTTTATTTATAATTTTTTAATATACGTATATAAAAGAAATTGATCAACTAATATGGAATTGAGAAAAATACTTCATACAGTATTTTGGAAAGAGAGTAACAACCATCCAAAGAGAGAGTAATAACAGAAATATGAAATTCCAAGGATCAACATTTCTTTTCTCTAAACGCGGCTACTCTTTCCGATTCACGCGCCGCCATTCACCACCACATCATCTCTCACCGCCACCACTCATAAAGTTACCGTCGTCAGAAGGAAAAAGGACACTTCCATTTATGAATCATATGTTATTAATATGGGCGGTGTGACGTCATCCATCGCCGCTAAATTCGCTTTTTTCCCACCGAATCCTCCGTCGTACACGGTTGTTTCTGACAAGTCATGTGGCGGTAAATTATGCATACCTGAGATACCTCGGAGGGAAAACGTCGACGTTTTGAAGCTGCGGACTCACCGGGGAAACGAAATCGTCGCCGTATACGTGAAGCACCCAAAGGCATCCGCCTCTATGCTTTACTCTCATGGAAATGCTGCTGATTTGGGGCAAATGTTCGAACTGTTTGTTGAGTTAAGCCTCCGTCTTCGGGTCAATCTCATGGGGTAAAATTCTCATTACTCTGTAGAATTGCTTATAACAAAATTATCCAATTTTGCTTCATCTTTGTTTCTCTTTTTGTCATCTGATTTAAACCCTTTCTCCTGAGTGTGTGCTATGGCATTTTTAGGGGAAATATATTGTTTTGAAAACAATAACAACATATCCAGTTTAATCCCATCAAGTGGTTTGGTGATTGTAGGATGTACTTGTACGGACCTTACACTTACCTCACGAGGTAGAGAGACTCTTTCTAAAAGACAATCGGCTCAAGTAACTCATAACAAAACAATTTTAGAAAATAACATACAAAAGCAAAGCAGACATAGCAAAGAATAACGAAATCTTTCCATAGAATTCATATAATGAAGACTTATCTATTTAAGCCTAAATAGTTAATGGAGCATAAATAAGGCACATTAGTAAAATGTAATTTTCTTATCCTTACTTTTAGATTTTAAAGATATGACCAAAAACTGTTATAGTGATTTGAAAGATTTTAGTATTGACTTTTACAAGTGAGCTACCTTACTTAAAATGGAACAGCAGGAGTTTACCTCAGAGTCTTCTTATGATCGAAAAACATGTACATGCATGAACCATGTTTCTGCCTCTTCATGCAACGCATATTCAAGATTTTTTCTGGGGGACTCCACAGACACTTTCGTCGACTACATGGAGGGGATGCCACAGAAGAGCCTTTGAAAGAACGCAAAGGAGAATTATATAGCAGCAACTGATAGTGCTAAATTTTTTTCTTTATTTGATGCACATACAATATCCTACCTGTATTTATAAAGGATAAGTATCTTGGCAAGGAAATCCATATATATGTTTCCTTTGTAAGCTCTTCTATACGAGTTTTCCCCCTTTTGCTATGAATTTGGATCTTCCTTCAAGAGTCAAACTGTAAGGAATGGATATCATATAAAACTCATCAAGGACTTAGATTAATAACTGAGAATATTTTATTACAAGGAGCTGGATTATGAAGTTCATAACACTACTGTTGGTGGAGTTTATTTAAAAATTGCTTTAGTAGAATTCTTTTGTTTGGTAGAGGGAGAACACGAATAAAGATAATGTTTTTCTTTTGTCGTAGCTTAAGACTGTGCTGCATTATATTTTTTCTATAGCATACTTTTATTGAAGTGTCCCACAGGTCTAATGAATATGCAAATCATTTATTTTCACATGATTTTATGCCTAAATCCTTCTCTTCTTTCTTCTCAGTTTTGGTATATAAATTTGTCAAACTAGACAGTAGGATTTCTATTTTCCTTGGTTTCTTATACTTCACTGACTTGCTCATGTGTGCTTCTTTAGGTATGATTACTCTGGATATGGACAGTCGACTGGAAAGGTTAGATATCTATAACCATAAATGGTATTACATGGTTGATAACAGCAGAAAGTCTGTTTAAATGATGATGTCTATGGTGGCTTTATCCTTTTTAATTTCGATTGGGGGAAGTGGAGGGGAGGGGTAAATCAACAAAGGCAACCTTCTGGACAACATTCAGCCGCCTTATAAATCCAAGTCTAGGGAATTTCCCATCTTATCAGACAAAATGCATTGGTGAGAAGTATAAATTAGCAATGTTTTCTACACAAGCGTTCTATCATCTACTTGTTTTGAGCAACCACATAAGATGTCGTTGACCATGAGCTTAGATTCTCTGTTGGCATGGTAATCATAAGCTGAAAGCACCTTTTATAACTTAGCAAGCTTCTGTTCTAGGTCCAGTGAATTCTCTAGGACCCTGCCAAATGCAACTTGGCATTTTTAGCGCTACTTTGTGTTTTATGAAAATGGTTGATTTTCCCTTCTCATAAGGAAGACATGTCCTAGCTCTAAGTAACCAATATCCTGAGGATTTCTTAAGCCATTAACCTCCCTTTAAGCAAGAACAGTAACTGATTTTAAGAAGTTGTGTATAATTGCCTGTATGTAACTAGCATAAGCTTGAATAATTCATTTTGAAATACTGAAGTGAAGTTCATGAATAAAATATGCCAAGGAGATCCTTCGTCTTTGGTTTTTGTGTCTCTTGTGTGAGTTGTTGAGCCTCTACAGTATGTTTTATGTTGCAAAAATGGGTAATCACCTCTTGATTTCTTACAACGTATGACAATTTAGTTGATATGTTTTTCTTGAGAAAGGTAGCTAAAGACTCTCTAGTTGATATGCTATTGTTCAGTAAGTATATTATTAGGTGTATGTTAATACGGAGTACCATCTTAAGGTGATAGCCTTATGATTAGCATTTCCAGTACTGCTGGAAGAGCTAACGCAATAAATCTTCATGGATGTCCAGAAAATTATTTTCTTGCATCTGTACTTCGATATTTTCTCTTTTGAGCCGGGGGTCTATGGGAAACAACACCTCCTTACCCTCACAAAGGTAGGGGTAAGGCTTGCATACATCCTGCCCTCCCCAGACCCAATTTGTGGGATAACATTGGGTATGTTGTTGTTGTTGTTGGGTGTCCAGAAAACATTTTCATGTATCTACCCATAAATTGTCTTTTTATTTTTCATTTTGTTGCTTCCCTTCTACACTAGCTCTAGCTATTTGGTTTGTGCATTTAGAAGTGTGATTATGATGTTGTTTGGGCTCTTTCTTTTATTTCTCTTTGTCTTTTTCTGTCTTAATATCGTAAATGACTTGTTTTTTTGGAGTCTTGAATAGATATCTAAGGACCTTATAAAAAATACGAAATTCGATATCTAATGAAGTATCAGTGGAGAAACTTTCATTTCTGAGAATGTTTTGTGACAGTATTTAGGTTGTCTTATGGATTTATTCTCCTTATTGCTGTCAGCTGTTACTCATAATATGAAAAACTATCCTTCTCTGAACCAGCCATCTGAGTGTAATATGTACGCGGACATTGATGCAGTATATAAATGCCTAAAGGAGCAGTACGAGGTCAAAGATGAACAGCTAATACTGTATGGTCAATCTGTTGGAAGTGGTCCAACCGTTGATCTTGCATCACACACACCCAATTTAAGAGCTGTTGTTTTACACGGTCCAATATTGTCTGGTCTAAGAGTGTTGTACCCTCTCAAACACACACATTGGTTTGACATTTATAAGGTAATTTACACTCTTAACAGGTTATAATTTGATTACTTCTTCTCTCCCTATTTTCACTTATACAAACTGATGTTTTTCCTCCAATTTATTTCAGAATGTCGAAAAGATTAGCTTGGTGAATTGTCCTGTTCTAGTCATCCATGTGAGTTGTCTTCTTTTCAACTTTTTAATCCTTCCATTCCCTAATTTACTTTCCTTCCTCCCCTTCTCTCGGAGCCCTCAGTTAATCTCTTACAACCTTTAGTCGGTATGAAGTCCTTGGAGGATGTGGGGAGGAGAAGGTACGGGGACTACCATTTTACTTGTTTGACCATGCTTGTAGTTTCTTCTCTAGAGACTTGCTATTTGATGGATCATGGGTTTCCTTTTTTTCAACTGAATATTTTCCATGCCACCGGAAGTTTTGATTAACTTTCTAGGTAAGTCATGCTTATTTTCTTTTCTTCCAAGTATAAATATTATACCCTTCGGGGTGGCCCAGTGGTTTGGGCTTGGGACTTCAATGTTGGAGGTCTCAAGTTCGAAACCCCTTGCCAGCGAAAGCAAGGGGTTTGCCTTCTGGGTCGAGCTCATTGCACCGGGCTTGCCTAGTGCAGGTTACCTCTCCTATGTGGTTTGCGAGTTATTGCATAGGAGCGGAGGTTTTACCCTATGCGCACCCAAAGGGTAGCGGCTGCGGGTTTCCCTTGTCATAAAAAAAATATATAAATATTATGAAAATAGTTTGATCTGAATTTGGTTATAAGAAGTTCCAAGAGGAAGAGAATTTTTTCAGAATTCAGTTAGCTCTGATGATGTCTCTGTAATGCAGAGTGACCAAACATTGCGAAAATACGCAAGTTATGCCCTGAACTTGTCCAGAAAATCCATTTACATACTCCAACTTTATGGGTGTCCCCTTACCCCTCCATTCTTAGTCACAGTGGAACTACTACCACCTCCCTGTCACACCCAAAACCAGTTACATGTTGTGTGATGGACAGGTGGAGTAAGCGTTCCACATCCGGAAAGCTTTAAAATTCTCATTCTTTCAAAAAATCTTCCTGTTCCGTCTTCTTCCTTCCCCCCATCCTATCACTTCATGCTCCATTCCAAAAGAAATGATCTTTCAGAGATAGGTTTTCCATTTTCCTTTCTCAAACCCAATGCTAAATTTCAAATTTGGGTTTGAAGAACCACCAGCGATCTTTGGCCGGGAAAAAATCTTGGGTATCCTTTTATTATCTCCACCCTTCTCCATCTAAGAATCTTCTCCGTTCAGCCATCATTTTCCTAGAGACCCCTATCCAGAAGTTAAAAATAGAACTGAAAGGAGAACTTCACCGGAATTTTTTCGATCACATATATTTCGACCACATATAATCTTATTGTACTGTAAATATGATGAGGCTGAGAAATGAAGGCGGTTTCTGAGTGTTGATTATTATGGTTGTCTCTGCCTATTTTTTAAATTTTTTTTGCGAATGACATGTGATGTATTCTGGAACTTTAGACCAAAGAGGTGAAGTTGGCTGGTTTTGAGGAGGTGTAGGTGGGATTGGTGGTCTCTGGCATATTATATGAGGGGATAAGTTGGAGATTTGAGAGAATTTTTTTGAAGTGTGGTTGTATATAGGTTTTGTGTTTAGGAACGGGGATGGCCATGGTGCCGGTGGAGATGGAAAACTGGGAAAGAGGTATTCTCTGGTGTTGGTGGAGGTCACGGGATGGAGGATGGTGGAGGTTCTAGTGGGAATGAAGAAAAGCAACAACGAGAGAGAGAAAAAAGGAGCAAGAGAATGGAAAAAGAATAACAACAACAACAAACCTAGTGTAATCCCACATTGTGGGGTCTGGGGAGGGTAGAGTAGACTGTACGGAGACCTTACCCCCTACCTCGTGGATGTAGAGATATTGTTTTTGAAGGTTCCTCAGCTCAAGTAACGCATATCAAAGTAGTTTAAGATCAGAAATACAGAAGTAAAGAGGACATAACAAATAATATGGAAAGCATTACATAGCATTCAAAAAACAAGAATAGTAACAACTAAATAATGCAATAACCGAAGCACAAGAAAGAACAGGTAGTAAAAAGAAGTGTAAGGTAAGAAACTATAAGAGTAATGCTACTACTACTGATATGAAAGGAGAAACAAGTACAGTACAAAATGGTAAAAGAATAAGAGCAAAAGCTTTTTCAACTTAAGTGTAATTAGTTGGATAATATCCAATTAGAAAATGGCAACGGTACAGTTTAGCGCGCTTTTAACATTTTCTTTTGTTTCACGTCCATTTCAAAGGTGAGCACTTTCTCTGCCACGTCATCTCTAAGGGTATTACTTCCACTTAGATCAAGCATAGGGGAATAGAACGCTCGTTAAATTGAAGTGTGTGATGACTTTTTGAACAAGTTCAGGGGGTAACTTTAATTTTTCCCTTAGACCATCCAATGGATTCTTGAATTATATATATACATTGAATGAACTGACTTTTCTTTCTGCAGCAACTGGAACAATTTTGTTTTCTAGCAAACCACTGAGCTAATGAAACACTTCTGCAGAATGTTAAACACACTCGTAATCTTGATGTTATGTTCTTTCTTATCAAAGATAGAAACTGAATTTCAGGTGGCCATTTTAATCAGTGGCCTGATAACAGCCAAGAATCATCTGAATGTGACAATTTTGAATGTACAAGTAATTGTTAACATTTTACTCAATTATTAACATTTCCATGTGTAGGGAACAGCAGATGAAGTTGTTGATTGCTCCCACGGGAAACAACTCTATGAACTGTGCAAGGAGAAGTACGAACCATTATGGATAAATGGAGGCGGTCATTGCAATCTTGAACTTTACCCGGTTTACATCAAGCATCTAAAAAAGTTTGTTCTTGGTCTTGGCAAATCAAAGACTGCTACAAATGGTTCTCATAAACCATCTTTAGTCTCTGACACTAAGAAGCCAGCTGAAAGTGTCTCCTCAAACACACTCAATCTGCATTCTGGCCTTCCAGAAATTTCAAGAAACAGTTTGGATAGTCGACTTGATAAGGCAAAGAAGTCGAACAAACCTGAGAAGTCTCGGATGAGCACAGGTTGTGTTGACAGGTTTAGGAGACGGAAGGGATTGGTGTGGTAATAATAGCTTTTGTATAGGGGCAATCCTGTTAATTTATAAAACATTGGATTGAGACGAGCTTAAATTGAGCGAAATGGACAGTGTGGATTTTTATAGCTGACTCCAACTTACTGGGATTGAGGCGTTGTTCTTGGAACGTGACGCCTTAACGGGTGATTATAGGTGTAAATAATTGCATTTTCTGTATCATTCAGAGGTGAAGTTGTGATTTCTTACCCTGTATATAATCTCAAATATTCAACTGTCATTTTTTGATATAGAAAGCTTATCATTTTTGGCTGTGATCATGAGTTCTAATAAAAGTACATTGGCAAGAGAGACAAAATATTATTTCCCTTACTAGTTATGGATTCATTAATAATGTATTAGCTATTTTTAATGTTTAATTAATGAAAGATGAATATCTATTGAGATTTTTTGAACAATTTTTATGCATAACAATCAAATAAGATTTAAATGTCAAACGTTATTGCAGAGGTATAACAATCAAACAACAATATACCTATTGTAATTATATAAGTGGAGTCTTACCTATTGTGATTATACAAGTGGAGTCTGGAAAAAGTTGGATTGATGTATGTAAATCGTACCCCTATGAAGTTGTTTCTGCATAGACTCTCGACTCGAAAGAAGTAAGGGTTTTTTCTAACGTGCTTATGTAGCCTCCCGTTTATAAGTATGGTCGACAATACATTCATAACTGAAACTCTACCAAGACATTTTCTCCTTGATTCCCAGCCCAAAAAATTATCGGATATCATAAAAAATAGTAGCATAATCTTTTATTTAGTATTTTAGTCGATTATGACCAAAAAAATAGCGGAGACGATCGTTATTTACCTTTGATAATAAATATTGCATTTCACAGTAGTGCTACATTTATTTTTAATGATAATAATTTAATTGTCATTAAATATATTTTTTAGTGGCAATTAACCTTTTTTCTAAATGTCTCTAAAGCTATAACGACATTGATTCTAATGACAATTAAGTAATGCTGATAAATAATTTAATACTCTTTGTTAATGTGCATATTTATTGCCGCTAAAAATTATTTTTGTTGCAGTGTAACTATATTAAATATTTATTTATTTCAATTTAACTTCAAATACTCATTGTAGTTAATGTACTTATAAGGTTTCTTCTCAATGTGGTAATCTTTTAATTAATTTCGACTTATTTTAGTATTAGAATATCAAGAAAATTTCAATTAAAGTTTAAATTTTACATTTGATTAATATTAATGCATGTAGAAAGCTTGAATTCTCATTGTTTTAATTCATTAAAACATTTATTTATGGTTAGTGGAAGTCAACAATTTGATTTTGACTTTGAAATTTAAAAGAAACATATACTTAGTTGGTGTTTTTTCAAACTATATTCACACTATTTAATCACAATTAATAATAATAGATTTAAATAATTACTATTTTAAATTAAAATGTTAGATTTCTCTAACTACTTGCAATTACACGATTTGTGTTTTATAATGCAAGTCAAATTTTTTTATTTTAACTGCAAAATTTTAAAAGATTTGGATGCATAGTAGGTCTTTCTTCAAACTATATCCACACACTATCTAGCCACATTTGGTAATTTATTAAATATGTTAAATAAAATATTTTCCTTTTTTAGCTTAAAATAATATATCTCTCTACCTACTTGCAATTATAGAATTTGGTAAGTTTATTCTTTATGTATATAAATAATAATGTCACAGTATTCTAGTTCTCATAAGTGTCATTTCTTGGAGAAACATATTGATTCTTGATAATCTTTTTTCTTATTCTCATTCCTTATAACTTTAGTGATGAAGAGTAAGAAGACTAGAGGAAAACAAAAAATTTCAATGTCAAAAATAGAAAAACAACGTGATCGCAATGTAGCATTTTCCAAACGTTGCTCAACTCTATACAAAAAGGCAAATGAACTTGTTAAATTGTGTGGTGTTGATATTGGAATAGTACTATTTTCACCTACAAATAAACCTTTCTCATTTTTCCACCCAACAACTGAAGCGGTCATTGAGCGATTTTTGAGTCCAAATTCACAATCAAGTGAAAAGACTCGCCTAGATGCAGATCAAGCACGAAATAAGGTGAATCAACTCAACAATCACCTAGATGCTATGGAGAAAAGGCTTGAGCACATAGAAGAAATTGAATGTTCTCAAACACTAATTCAGCTTAGTCAAATGGAAGAAAATGATCAAAGAAGTAAGTGTAAATCAATTGACCAATTAAATGCAAATGAAATAACAAAATTTGAAGCATGGTTAAGGACCACCGTCTCTACTATGAATTATCGTCTAGAGAAGTTGAAAAATTAGGCTTAATCTTTGAAAAATGCACCTAGCACTTCGTAAGGGAATACCACCTCAAGTTATTATCAGTTATGTGAACCAATGATGCTGAAATTTTAAATTGATATCATTTTAGAATTTTGAGATATGTTTTATTTTATGTTCTATTTAGTTTGTTTTAGTTGAGCTAAAAGTATGTATTCTGTTATAATTTTCGATATCAATATATGAATTTTTTTAATGCTTTTAAAACATATTTTTTTTCTTTGTATATTAATATTTTTTTAGTTTAAAATAGTAAAGAAATGATTTTAAAATTTTAAAGTGGAACGAAATAAAAGATGAAAATTATAGAATGACAATAATTTTAGAGGAAATTTTTTAGTCCTTAATTAAATGTCTTGAGTTTAAGTTGTTAGAAAGAAAAATTCCTTGTAAAGAGCAACAAAAAGTTATTTCTTTAATATTATTTCATATGTTCCAAAACACTACCAAGTCCTTGTATTTCAATCTTTATCATGTTAACAAGGCTCAAAACAGTTATACAAACACATGCATATATATGCTAATAAGTTAATTTGGAACACAAATAAAATAAAACAAAGCATCATATTATTTCATACGAGTTCAAATAAAATTAGATAAACATAAAACACAACATGGAATAAGAAAAAGGAAAATCTTCTCAATTTTGAAAATTTAGTTGAGACATAAAAGTATTTAGATATTCATGACTCCTCTTGCTAATATCTAAGAAAGGAAATCATCATATCATTACATGTGATAAACAAGAGCTTTTCGTTTCGAAAATTAATTTTATGACTTTAATGCAATAAATTGAAAGTTAGATAATCATCTTTTAACACCTCTAAATTTACACCAAATAGCTTGCTCTAGATGATAGGAAATATAATGAAAAGGACATGCAAATTTGGTTAGGTATTGTTCATAAAGTTGAGGCACAAGAAAATCGATTGTAATTAAGAATGATGTGAATGAACATTTATTGAATACAACATTTGATGATCATAAAAGAACATGTCTCATAAAGGACTAAGTGACATTAATGTCCACAATGTCAGGAAGAAGAATGCTTATTTGGGACATTTTTAATTATTTGACAACTCTATCATGGATACTCTTCATCATTCATATTGTGCATCAATTATATGTTTACTCTGAGAAAAACATTAGTTTAGTTAGATGTTTCATTTGGTTTAGATACTAATCGACAGAGGCGAATTCAGGATTTCAAAAAGACGGGTGCATCATTGTTAGGGGCGACTCTGCCCTTTAAGAAAAAGGCAATTATTTTAGGCTCACAAATTTAAGAGCCTCATTTAATTTAGCAATAACAGATTATAGGTTTTTCATAAGAAAACTATTAAATACGATTTTCGGGAAAAAATTATTAGAAGTTTGATAAATCTCAAGTACTATGTCACAAGAAAAATTAAATGCATTTTTTATATGAATTATTGATTGAAAAAGAATTATTAAAAGAAACCAAAAATATATATGCAATTTCGCATCTCAAGAAATTTAAAAAGTACACTTTATAAAAAGAAAATGAATTTTTTTCAAAAAAATAACATAACAAACAATGGTGCTTTTTAATTGATTTTAAAAAGAGGTCCTCTCTAGGAATCGAACCCTCAACCTCACAATCAAAAACCAACCGTTGAACCAGTGAGCCATCCAATCATTTGTAATCATGGGTTCCTTTATTTAATATTTACTATATTTTAATAATATACAAATAATATATCGAGTTTTGTCGGATGACCACGGGTTCGAGTGACCCATTTTTTACCCTTAAATTCGCCCCTGCTAATCGATACTATTTACTATGTTCTATCGATTTGTTTTTTGAAAAATTTAGTACTGATCATCAAAGCAAAAGAGAATGAATGTGGATGTTAAAGTTTTAATTTTGTGATTAAAGATAGTGAGAAATATAGAGAATTTTTTTATCTTGATTATGAAGTAGTCGCATCCTAATTCTTGTATTAGTACGCTTTGTGTGTATATTGAATGGACTAAGTAAAGATGATTGTTTATGTATTGAATATAAACAAAACCACTTTCTAGATCACTAAATATATTTATACTTTTAATCTCTATATAATTGTTATGATCAATGTGATTCGTTAATTTCTTGATTTATTAAAATCTAAAACTCTATTGTAAGTCGATAATGCTTGATAGACGGGTTAACCCTGAAATGAGTTGATCTATCGGCTACCCCTCTAATTGAACCCTAAGCTCGGGAAATCAGAAATTGTTGTATTTTTTTCTAAAAGGACACACTCCCTTGATTTTCACAATAATATTTGCTTGTGAATTTACATAGTTTTTTGTTTTCTATAAAAGGTTTATTTTACACAATCTAGAAACTTCCATAATGTTGTCGTGATTTATTTGTGCAATAGATCCTAACATAATACATTCTAATAATAAAAAAATATAGTAAAATTATTAGTTGATTCATAATGAGCGTTAAGATTGAAATTCTCTTAAAGAAGACTCTCAACTACTCAACAAACAAGGTAAGAAAAGTGAAAAACAACAGTCACACACAAACACAACAAAATGATGAAATGAAGAAAAATGAACGGGAAGCATTAGAGGAAGAGTTGTCGAACTTTTTACTTGGATGACTAAAAATAAGGCAAGATGAATGAAATCTAGTCACGTTACAAAAGTCAATAGAGTTCACCAACTTGCGAGATCAAAAAAGATTGCCTAAACTTAGTGAGTACATTAAATATTTACCTATTTCAAATTAAATTTAGATTTTTATCATAGTTGATTCACTTATAATGTTTCTTTTCAGTAGATCTTGTAATTAATTTTGGAAGAAATTTTTAACTAAAGTTAAAATTTGATATTTGATTATCATTAGTGCACATGAAAAGTTTGAATTTGTATTGTCTTAATTCATTGAAACATATCTATTCAAATATTTATTTAAATTATATTTGACTTTGACTTTGACTATAAAATTTAAAAGATTATTGTGCATAATTGATATTTCTTTGAATTATCTTCATACTATCTAACCATAATTGATAAGTTTATAATGTGTGTTAAAATATTTATCCTTTTAGCTTAAAATGTCATATATCTTTAACTATTTCCAATCACATGATTTGGTAAGAAACTTATTGCGAAGAAGTTTTTGATGTATATATATAGTGCCACTATATTCTATTTCACACAAGTGTCATTTCTTAAAAAAAGAACATATTGGTACTTATATAAACTTTTATTTTATTCTTGTTCTTTATAATTTTAGCGATGGAGAGCAAGAAGACTAGAGTGCGACAAACATTTCCAATGTCAAAAATAGAAAATCAACGAACTCGCAGTGTAGAGTTTTCCAACCGTCGCTCGAGTCTATACAGAATGGCAAGCGAACTTGTTGACTTGTGCGATGTTGATATTGGAATAGTACTATTTTCACCTGCAAATAACCCTTTCTCATTTTTTCACCCAACAACTGAAGCGGTCATTGAGCGTTTTTTGAATCCCAATTCACAATTAAGTGAAAACACTCGCCTAGATGCAGATCAAGCACGAAATAAGGTGAATCAACTCAACAATCACCTAAATGCTATGGGGAAAAGGCTTGAGCACGTAGAAGAAATTGAATATGCTCAAACACTAGTTCAACTTAGTCAAATCGAAAAAAATGACGAAAGAAGTAAGTGGAAATCGATTGACCAATTAAATGTAGATGAAATAACAACATTTGAAGCATGGTTAAGTACTACCGTCTCTAAAATGAATTATCGTTTAGAGAAGTTGGAAAATGAGGCTTTATCTTTGAAAAATGCACCTAGCACTTCATAAGTGATATCACCCCAAGTTATTATCATTTCAAATTAATATTATTTTAGAATTTTGCAATATGTTTTTCTTTATGTTTTGTTTTAGTTTGTTTCAGTGATGCTACAAGTATGTATTATGTTATGATTTTTGATATTAATATATGTTTTTTTTCTTAAAAAATGCTACAGTATACCTTTTCTCCTTTGTATATTACTTGTTTTCTGGTTTAAAATATTAAACCAGAAAAATTCTAAGTAGGGGTGTACATGACCGGGTTGGTTCGGGTTTTTCAAATATCAAACCAAACCATTTATGTCGGATTTTTAAATTTATAAACCAAACCAAACCAAACCAATAAAACTCGGGTTTTTCAACCTCGGGTTTTTTCGGTTTTTCGGGTTGTTTCAGGTTTTTCCCGGTAAAGTATTCATACAAACATATAATTTACTAGTACTTCAAATATTTCTTTAGTCCCACCAAAATACAACTATCTAAGACGTTTCTTAAAAATATAACACAATATGATATATTTAATGACACTAAAATATCCAACAAAAGTAATAATAATGAAATCGCATAAAACAAATATTGCAAATTAACAAGTTATAATGAAAATGATCATAATTTAAAAGTACTAAACCATGCTAAAATTAAGTTTAATAAGTATTAGTTACATGACTAAATATTAAAGGAAATTAAAATTAGATTATGTATTTTAATTGTCTAAACCAATGTAAAACTAAAGAACAAATATTCAATATTATTGTCATTCTTAGTGTTGAATTGATTTTCTTTTTGCATTAGTATTAATTTGATTTTGATTTGAGCTTTGTTATAATTACCAACATCTGTGGACTATAATCTTTATTGGCCCATTCATAATTCTAAGTTTCAAACTTGAAATAATATATTAAAAGATAAAAACTATGAAAAAGTATAAGAAATATTTAAAAATTATATCACAGTAAATATTTTTATGTATAAAATAAAATTTTAAAATTATATATATAATGTCGGGTTGGTTTGGTCTCGGGTTGTTTTTTTTAGTTAAAACCAAACCAATCCAAATATAGTCGGGTTTTTTTTTCAAAACCAAACCACTAGTCGGGTTTTTTTTCCGGATTGACTCGATTTACGATTTGGTTCGATTTTGTACACCCCTAGATCGGACTATTGTGTTTGTGTATATATTAGAAAATTTTCTTCTCTTATTTTGGATCAGATCATGATTTGGACCTAGTCTCTTTTTTTTATTTTCAGATGGGGCCATTGGCCATTTGATTTCTTAATTTATTATTATTAATAAAAACACTAACTGAACCTAAAATTTGATTCAAGTAAAAAGAAAGGAGAAAATTTCTAGTAGCTTCAAATATTTTTTTTATTTTTATTTTTCTATTTTTCATTTACCTTACAACTTATTTTTAAAGCTTAATCTTTAACGAATCAAAACTCAACATATTTCATGAAGCCATTACAAGTATGAGCTACTTACAAACTAGCTTTTTGATCGTAAATTTCCTTAATATTTTATCATCCATAATCCAATAAGTTCATAGCATATATATATACTAGAGGGGCATGGCACGGGCCCAACAGACTCTCACACATAATCTTTAGTTTAAAAAATTAATAATAATAGTGACAATAACAAAAATTGGTAAAAATTTACATGTCTCAATGAATTATATAAGGTAGCAAAGTAGACATTATTTCGAGTTGCTTCTTGTAATGACTATTCTGGCTGGAAAAAATAGAGAACAACATTTCGTAGAAAGAGTGTAAAAGACTTAAGAGAGCTAAGTTAAAAAATATCAAAGCCTATTGCAAGAAAACTCAATGTTGCAACATTCATATCAATCACTCAAATTCTTATGCCATCGTCACACTTCATCTGGCTTCAAGCCGTGAGCATAACCCAAGTATTTCTTGTGTAGAGACTGATTCAAGTGAGATCCACCAAAAAAGGAGGTAAAGCGACATCAAAATGTACAAGTGAAAAACACAATATTACCAAAATGTAAGCACACACTGCCACATGAATGTCTTTTTTGAAGAAAAAAAATTATATTAGAAAGTTATCTCATTCTAATTATATTCCAAGTTGTTGATCTAGAAATAAAGAAAAAATAATCAAAATTACCTGAGAATCATTTATTTCAGATTTGATCTCAGTTCAGTAGATTCAAACCACACTAAAAGAAAGTTATGCAGAAAACTTTCCAACACATTCAGTTCAACATCCACATATCACAACAAAGAAAATGTTCATACACGAAATTAAAACAAATATAAAGCTTTTTATATGCTTTATAATTCCTCTACAATGGAACCTGTCAAGCTTATACTTCATATGTGACTATTTCTAGGAATAGGAGTAAATGAATGTAGTCAAACATGTAAAGATTACCATCATAAACAACAACCAAATTAATCATAAAGTAGAAATACTAACAATTTGTTTGTATAATAAGACTCCCAAATTGAAGAGAGGCCCTGCTCATTTTTTTGGGTAAAAAGTATTGTCTGCTTTTCAAAGAGTACAAATAAAAATGAAATAAAAAATTACTTGGAACAAATGCATTACACATATACATAGAAGTGTAACCACACTTGAGAGGCAAAACTTATTTTAGTGTTGAGATATGTTGAAACCTGCAAACTTGAATGAAAAAAGTACAAACAACTAATCCCAAAAATATGGCAGGCAAGTAACTTTTATGTCATTTGGTACAGAGCAACAAAGTAGTTGACTCTTGAACAAAGAAGAAATTAGCCAAATCATAAATCCACAATCTCAGTGTACCCAACAGAGATCGTCGTAGATATGGAAGTTCAACAACATTAGAAAGGGCATGTGTTTTCAGAAGCAATACACATGATTATAGCCTAATAGGAGAACGACAAAGGAATTTAATCACAAATGAAACACTCCCCTGTTAATTCACATAATATCTTGCACATCTTCTCTTTGTAGTGTTCATACACCCCTTCCCCAATAGATATCTTTCATGTTTGAGGAATACACCATGTACGTGATATACATTGACAACGCACTACAAGTCTTTGCGCCTTAGATAAATCAGTAATTGTTGGTAACCCATGTATCATACAGGTAGAATACATCTCTTAGCCAATAACGATAAGGTAGTAGAAGTTGCTTCACTATTTTCATGGTTCAAGATAATGCTTACCACAGGAATTTCTCACCTAAATTCATCATCACTATATGAACAGAAAATGATAGCTCTAAACCACAATATTCTTGGAGAAATTAAGGTTAACTTTTTTCTTATTCTTTATACCATCAAATGTGGGTTTATCTTCTTTTTTTTTACCAGCAAAATATGTGACAACGCAAATATGGACAGAAAACAAAGAGGAGAATAACTAAATAAAGCTGTAAACTGGGATATATTTCAGATATTTGTCAGTATATCAACAACTTTATTTGTCTCTCAGAAGGAGTTGAGAAAAAAATAAAAGTCTCTCATTATTATCTCTAGTTACATTCTGAAGGTGTTTTAGTTAAGAAGAAACTAATATCTCATCATTGGCATCAGCTAATGCATTGCCGAAGCATTTACTTAAACAACCTTTCGGGTAAGACATAATTGAACCAACTAATAATATAAATATGTGATAAATGATGTCCTAACCCTAATAATCTAAACTGGAGGAAACTTCCGCCAGTAAACAAATGTTTCATGTGTCTCAATAGCCTGAAATTAGTGAATCGTTTATTTCTACACTACCCAGTGTCAACAACTCTTTGGAATATGTTCATTTCAATTACTCGCATCAATTGGATTCTACTCCTGAGTGTCAAAGAAGTAGTGAAAAATTGTAGTCTTGGAGGAGTTGATAACCTCATCAAGAAGACCCGACACATGATTCCATTATGTATATCTTTGGTGTATTTCGGAGGAAAGAAATTTTAGATGTTTTGATGGTCTGTCAACTCTAATTAGCAGTTTGAAATCATTTTGCCTTCTTAACCTCTTCTATTGGAGCAATTTATTTCCCCATAAATGATATATTACTGCCCCCCTCTCCTTAGATTTCATTAGATTGCTCAATATGACTTAGAAACCATTCTTTGGTACACCAAGTAAAATTATCGTTGATCAATTTTGATAGACTATAAATTCCAAACAAATATAGAACTCTCAAAATAAAATTCCTTCCATTTGAGGCAGCTTAAAATTCATAAGGAACAAGAATACTTTTAAGCCTGAATATTTCTCTACTCATGTCGAGGCTGCTAGATTAATTATCTCTGAACATATCAAGGACATAAGTACGAAACTACTCGAAAACATGCAATTGATTTGAGTGAGTAATCTATTAGCTTAGAAGATGAAATAAAAGATCCTTGAGCATAGGTCTGAAAAGATTTTTCATTAGATTTTCTATTTCGAAAATCAAAAGTTTCCCTCAAGAATCTATTTTCCTTCAAATCCTACCTTAATTAGTCCGAAGACTTTCAAGACTGCTCCTAAGTTTATGAAAAACATGTTCCATACAGTAGCGAAGTTTGTTATCCAAATAACTAACATGATCCAAGATTTAAAGATATATCAAAATCAACAAATATAGAAGGAAAACTACTGCACAACAATAAACAAACAAAAACCTAAAAAATTATGAAAAATTGAACTCCAAACAACAATGAAAAAATTAAAATTGAAATTAAAATGGTAAGTGAATTCCAAAAGCAGTAGGCAAATAGAAAATCAATATTCTCCAATTTTAGAAATCAATATTCTCTACTCTCTAAAATCATGAAAAATAGAAACAAAATAGAAGCTCAAATCAGAATGCTTACCAATAAATAAATGAATTTTGAATAGCCATTCACATTCCCAAATCTCCTGACATAAACAAAATTCAAGAAACATCAAAGAGTAAGAAGCCATAAAAAATATGCAAGCAACAAAATAAAAATTTGTGCTATTCATGTAATATTTATTTCCATTTATGAAGAATCTAAGTTATACCATGTGAAATCTCTTTCTAATTTCATAATTCGAAACCAAAATACTCAAAGTAGTCAAAAAGTCAACAATCACTAAGGTGAAACACTCGAAAATCTGAAATCAAAATTCATGATTTGAGACAAACTTCAAAACCTAATCACTTTTTCACACACTAACCACCACCAGTATACTAATCCTATTGATAAGCCCATCAAAAACCTCATATAATATTTAACATTGAAAAAAAGGAACAAAGTTCATAGCTAAAAACATCAAATGTAAGGTGTTTTTTTTTTTACAAAATAATGGGTAAATTTTGAAGAAGAAGGAAGCTGACGATTGGAACATGTCAAAGGAACAGGTCCAACGCAGCTGACTGACGTGTCTACAACAAGTGTTGATGAAGAAGGAAGTTGACGATTGGAACATGTCAAAGGAACAGGTCCAACGAAGCTGACTGATGAGTTTACAACACTGCTCTAGAATTAGAGTCGCACTAGGATTAGACTATTTATATTAATTAGGATTATATTACAACTAGGATTAGATTATGATTAGGATTATAGTACAACTAGGATTAGATTATTTATATTTGCATTATTATTATTATATAGTAGTAATAAGTATTATAGTAGGACTCCAAGTATAGTTAACTTAGGACTCTACAATTCTCTCTTATATAAGGAGGTTGTAACTCAACATTATTTTTATCAATACAATCCTTGATTTCTCTAATCCTAGACATGAGATTTCTACATGGTATCAGAGCATAAAAGCTCCTCCACTCTCTGAGTATTGATCAAAAAAAAAAAAAAACACGTTGCAATAGCCCCTTCTACCAAAACCATGTCAACCTTCTCACTTCACCAAATCATTGTCGCTTGCTCCATTAAACTTAAGCCAGCAAACTACCTCATAAAGAGGACACAAATATCCCAATTGATTCAGGTGATGAAACTAACGTATCTCATCTATGAACCAAGTAAAAGTAGTTGTTCCACTGGACAGACTGCTAGGGAAGTTGTAGCGGTTAGGAAGGATACAAAAGATAGTGGCACCATTGATGATTGGAAGGAGAAAGATGTGTTACTAAGGAGTTGGATCTCAAGCACCTTGACAAAAAAAAAGCATGCACCTAATTGTGGGCTGCTCAACTGCCAAGGAGATGTGGAAATGCTTGGAAAAAGCTTATATTCAAGCAACAAAAATAATTAATTTTGCTAGAGGTTTAGGTCTCAAATACAAGACCTTTGTCATATTAGGTAAGACACCATATTCCACCCTTAATCAATTTGTTTATACTCTCACGAGTTTTGATATAAAGGAAGATGAAGAAAAGGTGTCACAACAAAACCATAACATGGTATTCTCTGCCCAAAAAGGCAGGGGAAGAAGAAACAATAACATCAACTCCAGAGAAACATACATCACATTCATACTGAAGCATTGACAAAAATAAGTTTTTGCTGGGTATTCAAAGTTTTTTTTGCTGCGTATTCGAATCAAGGTAGGAGTAACCTTTCTCTACTCACTAGCTTGAGGGGAAGTGTTGAAGAAGAAGGAAGCTGGCGATTGGAACATGTCAAAGGAACAGGTCCAACGCAGCTGACTGACGTGTCTACAACAAGTGTTGATGAAGAAGGAAGCTGACGATTGGAACATGTCAAAGGAACAGGTCCAACGAAGCTGACTGATGAGTTTACAACATTGCTCTAGAATTAGAGTCGCACTAGGATTAGACTATTTATATTAATTAGGATTATATTACGACTAGGATTAGATTATGATTAGGATTATAGTACAACTAGGATTAGATTATTTATATTTGCATTATTATTATTATATAGTAGTAATAGGTATTGTAGTAGGACTCTAAGTATAGTTAACTTAGGACTCTACAATTCTCTCCTATATAAGGAGGTTGTAACTCAATATTATTTTTATCAATACAATCCTTGATTTCTCTAATCATAGACGTGAGATTTCTACAGAGAAGTGATGCTTAAGCTTTGAAGCGTCGATACGACAGCCATGGTTACAAGAGTTTGAAGCAATTGAGGGTTTTTTGCATGGAGATGGCTAAAATGGAGGGAGAGTGGGAAAGATGGACCTGAAACAGAGCACACAGAGACTCAATTAACGTTTGCTTCAAACTAATGATAGTATACAAATTAAGGTGGGGGATTTCTGCACATTAAAAAAATACTAATTTTGAAACATACATGAGTATATAAAGCCTAATTACGAACTTGAAATTACAAAATTCTACAATAAACTACTAAAAAGGCAGAAAATGCATAATAAAAGAACTGAAAACAAAATACCCAATAAATTGTGACTATAAAAAATGTAAACTTGCCAAAGAAAAAAGAGAAAAGTGAGAAGAAAAAGAAGGGCAACACCAATTTTCAAGCATCCATGAGTCTAAGAATATGTTTTGATGAGAAGGGAGAGCTGCTTTAACTTCTTTCCAGGTGGATATAAAGTAACTATAGCCAATGAAACTGGGCCAGACTAAGCTAAAATTTAAAGGGTTTAATGGTACACTTTAGACTCCTATTTGTACCACTATATGATGCTGTGTTAGTCCCAACCCAACATTTCTAAATAAGAGTAATATATATATATATATATATATATAATATAATATAGATGAGGAAAAGGGGCAAATACACTCACCAGTTTCAAGCTTGAAAGAGAGAGAAATGGAGAATATGTTTTGATGAAAAGGGAGAGCTGCTTTAACTTCTTTCCAGGTGGATATAAAGTAGCTATAGCCAATGAAATTGGGCCAGACTAAGCTAAAATTTAAAGGGTTTCATGGTACACTTTAGACTCCTATTTGCACCACTATATGATGCTGTGTTAGTCCCAACCCAACTCCCACTTCTAAATAAGAGATACTAGATATGGGACCCCGTGGCAGCACGGGGGCCAATATATGTTACTGTTTCAGTTTCAATTTATGTGGTACATATGAAATTTGAAGTTGATCAATATTTTAGTTTTATATATTTTAAGTTGGTAATTATTTTTATTTAGAGTATGTTTTACGTAAATATATTATAAATCACAATAATTAACAAGTTAATATAAAAAAAACTTATAAAAAATTCATTGACTTTTGAAATTTCATTTGTATCACATAAATTAGGACAAAGCGAGTAATATATATGAAAATTACATAAAACGTACTATAACTCACAATAATTAGCAACTTAAAATATCTATATATCTATATTTCTCCCAATTTATGTGGTATAGATGAAATTTTGAAAGTTAACAAAAAC
>JAJOOR010001955.1:0-29839 GCA_036250505.1 Solanum acaule | reverse complement strand
ATATATTTAAAAACATAATTTTTTAATTTTTTAAAATTTTGAAAAGTAATTTTTTTTTAAATTTTATGTCGATCAATTCATATCACATAAAATGAAATGCAAAAAATAAATAAAAGATCAGTTTGGTTAGTAACAGAAGATAATGCTCAAGATTAAAGAATAGAAGCCTAGCAACTCAATTCACAAAATCAAAAAAATAAAATAAAAAAAGGTTGCAAAGCGCAAATGGCCATGCGCCTTGTAAGGCTCATGGCGGCTGAACCTTACAAGGCTAAAAGCTGATGCGCCTTACAAGACGCATGGGTATTCGTGCCTTGCGGCGGAAACCCTGCTTTAGACGGTGTTTAAATTTGTTGCCCTTTTGGTTTGATAAATAATTTTGTTACCCTTTTGGAATTTTCAAAAAATGTTGCTACCCTTTTGGCTCTGAACTCGACAATCCATACCCATTTTTGTTTGAAGTTACATTTCATAGTTCAATTATTAGACATATGAATTTGAAGTTTAAGTCTATCAGACCAAAAAGTTGTCAAATTGTCTGAAGTTTAACTTTAATAAGCATAACTTTAGATTCGTATATTTAAAATTTATATTAAATCTAATTTGATTTTCTTTAACTTTATACGTATAGGTCTAAAGTTAATTTTGAAATAACTAGACTAACAAAAATTTCTAAATTTTCGGTATGTCTTAAAAAGGGATCTTGAATTCGACTATTGGACTTGATATTTTCCATATGGTCTAGTGTCTAATTGGTCAGGCTAAATATAAAGTCATTATAAAAAAAAATGAATTTTTAAATACAATTAATCCCAAATCTAATGTGAGATCCCATATTTTTTCTCATTCTTGCATAATATATATGACTTGGTATAGTACATTAGAGAATAAGATTGCAAATGGGTGGCAATATCAAACAATTAAACTAAAGTTTTAGGTCAAAGGAATCCCTCAAACAAAGGTTCTGGATTAAAGAAATGGCTCGTGTAGTACATCACTTGTTTGAAAGGTTTAAATTAATCTGTATCTTCGAGATAATACTATGAGTGTCTAATGTGCTAAAATAATGTGTTATGAGGTATTATAATAGCACAATGATTGTATATTAAGTTTTGAAGTCGAGAAAAGTAGCGAAACAAAGATTGACAAAAGTTATTGTAAGTTTCTCTAAATAAATTTTCTAAACTTTGGACCAAGTGCCTCTTGATGTTTCCTCTCAATTTACAAGGAGTTGAAGGTCCCACTACATAACATATTAAAGGTCTAAGAGTCTAGTTTGCAATGCACAAAACCTCACATCAAAGTGACATTGGAATAAAAGGTTATGAGTGTTTTTCAACGGACTGTCTCATGAGCAGAATTCGAGTTGCGAATCAGGTCGAGTTAAAAAAATTGAAGTCTGATATTCGACGTTTTAACCCATAAATTTTTATTTTTTTTATTCATAATCAGAAAGAAAGCTTAAGAGAGGGTTTCAATGGAGTTCTTGAGTGATGAAGGTGCGTTTTTAGCGATTTCTACCATTAAAGTTTGCCCTCGTGCTTAGAAACGTGATCTCTACACGTTGCAATTGGTTTTCCCTTCCATTGGCTGTGTTTGGAGCTAGTTTTGGAAATTAGAACTTGATAGTTATTGGTGGTTCTTCAAGATTTACACTTGGTTTGCTAAGGTAATCATCTTGAGACTCTTTTATGATTGTTTTTACGAAGTTCTATGAACGTTTCGTCCAGTTAGGACCCTATGAAAATCTGTCGATTTAAGCTCAATTATAAATTATTTATAGGTGCGTATATATAATATTTGTGAAGCTTATGACGTAAGTAACAACTTTTGTGAAGAAATTACGGACATTCGGGCATTCATTGGAAATGTATAAGGCTAAGCTTCATCCTTCCTTTTAGCATGACTCCTGGGAAATTCCTAAAACGCCAAATGTGATATTTTACTATTCTATTGCCAGAAATATCTTCTGTGAAGTGCATTGGAATCGTAGTTGTATTATTTTCATGATACTATTATGTTGATCATATTCCACTTGTTCGGGTAATTAAATAGGATATTCGACATCTACATGTCATTTTATCGGCTTCCTTGACTATATATATGTTCATATGTACGAATTCATATTCTTCTTTGGGTGGTGTAACTTAAAAAGATTATGGAAGACATCATCTTTCCCCGCTAAAGTGTATTTTGAAAAATCTTTAAAGTAACACATGGTTTTCAAAACTCTCAAATATAACTTAAATTTTTAAACTATTAAAACACTTGTTTTTTGAAATACATTCTTTTATAAATTATCTAGGAACCAAATATAGGAACCAAGTATAGGAACTAAGTGAAGAACCTTATGTTTTTTATGAGCATCTTCATGGCTAAGTAATCTTTCTAAAAATCGAGTCAAGTTTTCAAGTTTATTCGGAAAACATATGAGGTTCTATGATACAAAAGTGATTAGATTATGAGAACAAGAGTATCAACGGGCCAAGATTGCCAACATGATTATAGTAACATATATGCATTACAAATCAATGACATGACATGTTATGCATTCTACTCCCGAGCTATAATTGGGAGGTATGAGACTTATTGCCTATATTTATACATATGAGACACAGATGACCACAAGTTGGCGAATATGATGTCGGTTAGCTATCAAAAGACACCACCATTGCTAGCACTTTTTGTCCTATCTGCTTCTTCCTCTTCCCAGGAATGAAGAATTTTCGAAAAAAAAGGCAATCCGCAGAAGTAGCTTCAATCAAAGGTTGCGCAACTGCCAATAAAGACATTGCTCTACGACTCCTTAGAGGTTGGGGAGTGGAAGAAGATTCATCACCGGGCTGGACTTTAAGACCTTAGTTGAAAATACCTTTCCTCATTCATGGGGATCTAATACATCATGGTCTAGGGGGTTGAGTATGTTATGCATTTTCATATATATATATATATATATATATATATATATATATATATATATTCACGACATATAATTCCACGAGCATCCACACATATTTGATTAGTAGGAGGTCAAATGTCGATCATGGAGATTATTTGAGTTTCATTTTTAGGTGGTATCTCTATTACCTTTTTTACAACAACTATTTTTAATTCTACTTTTCGTCTTATATACCGGTAAATTTTTATTCGTACTGACGTTCCATTGCCTGGGACGCTGCTTTTTTTTGTTTCGTGCGAGCAGGTCCAGACAGGGGTTCTAATCGACTCACCCGCTAGGATTCTGGTTCAGCTGTGAGTTAGTAAGTTCATTTTACCCTGTGGCTATCAGAGGGTGTTTACTTTTATTGTATAGTTTGGGTATATATAGTCGGGGCCTTGTCCTGACAGTGCTTATGTCACTCGTAGAGGTTATTGTGGACACAATATTCTAGGTTTCTTTTTGTAGGTTTCAATCTTTAGTCCATAGGCTTGACATGTGTAGTTGTGGCCTTGTCGGCTAGCTAGTACTTCTTTATTTTTGGTTTGTCTATTACTGCTTATATGACTTATTGTTATTCAGGTCATGACTTTAACGGTCCAGACTTCGTATTTCAGATGTTGTGTTGCCCGATCTTTTGGACCCACGCAATTTAGTTAGCTAATATGTTTCAGTGGCTAACTCCATCGAATACGATATAGAGTGTCAGTCGTGCCTCCCTATTTTTGAGCGTGACATCTAACATCTTTTTTTTTTAAAATAAAAAATAAAAAATCTGAAAGCTCAACTGCAGGATAAATCCAATGGATTGTTGCACAAAAAACCCGAATTTGCCTTAAAAAAAACTGCAATCCAAATAAAAAAATTCAAATTCCAATTTTGCGTAAACAATGCCACAGTTGCGATAGAAAAATAATAATTCATTATTCAACATGTTGTTAGTAACTCATTTATATATGAGTAACATCTTTAAATTATAATTGGTGTCAACAGAGTCAAAAATAGACCAATTCAAAAGGTTAACTTGCGTCTTTGAAAAGCTCCAACTATTTTTGTCCGCTGACCAATTCTCGAATCTTTAGTTAACTACTTTGGTTCCTAATTATTGACATTTGGAGGAGTGAAGTAGCTACATTCCACTTTGCTTGTATTCAGACAAAGAATCCACCAAGTAGCATCCTAGTGAAATCCAAATATTAGGAAAAAATTATTCATATTTTTTTGGAATAATTTTAAATTTTTAAATCAAACTTAAAGTAGCATTTCAAATTTGGAAAACAACTTATTATAACATGTCACTTTTAAAGTTGTATTTATGTATATACAAAAATGAACATTATTCATAGTATATTATGCATTAGCTCTTTCATCCAGCGTTAATTCTACTTAGTAAAACCATTTCATGTATTATGCAAGGCAGATAGAGAATTAATATTTTATGGGTTGTAATGAGAATTAACATTATTATAATTCTTATTAAAGAATGAATTATTTACACGCACGCGTTTAATTTGTGACTATATAGTCTTCGCATGCTTAGTTTATTTGGATTTGTCTTCTCATTAATCTCACCAACCCATCATTCATAATATTGGCATGTAAGTTGAGCAATCACTTTCTAAGAATAGCCTGGTCAAAACCTCACAGGGGAAAAGTACATTTGCAATAAGCAAGTGAGAAACTAACAGGAAAAAGAGAGGAAAGAAGAAGGGTGGTTGGTGCACAAAACCTTCATATTTTAAGACCTATCTATAAGTACCCCAAACATATTAACAAAATGTACTCAGCAGTTGCTTCTCCATTATTCTAAGGACTAAAAGCAAACAAAAAAAACACTTACTATAAAGAATGGGTAGCGTCTCACTTGAAATGGTACGTACTCGATCTTCATGTTTGTTACATCCACAAACATCTCCACTTCTTAAACAACACACAGTTTGTTCATTCCAAAAGCATTTTTGCAAAATTTTGTTGTTCCCCCCCTAATATATGGATTTTGTACGACCTCCTTGTTAGACAAATTAAAATATGTTTTTATTTACTTAATTATATCTTAAATTGGATTATTATTCTTGACAGGATTTTGAGCCATTACCCATGACACCCAGAAGTTTAGCTCGGCGAAGATTGTTCCCGAATGGGGAGAACAAGAAACAAAAGGTGGCACCACCAGGGGCAGGGCCAAGGAAGAACTTGGAACTTGAGGTGATGGAGCCTGGTTTGAAGAATGATGGTCTCTCTCTGGACACTATCTTGGTCAATTATTTGGACACACTTACCCAACGAGTTAATTTTCATTTAGGTTATCCAGTGAACATATGTTATGATCACTATGCAACTTTAGCACCACTTTTGCAGTTTCACCTAAACAATTGTGGTGATCCTTTCCTTCAAAACACTGTCGATTTCCATTCTAAAGACTTCGAAGTAGCTGTTTTGGATTGGTTTGCACAACTGTGGGAAATTGAAAAGGACCAATATTGGGGATATGTTACCAATGGTGGTACCGAAGGCAATCTCCATGGTATTTTGTTAGGGTAAGTTCATTTATTGACCTGAGTTTATATAATATAATAACTTCTATATATTGTTTCAGTGCTCTTAAATTTTCTAAATATCATTTTGCAGGAGAGAGTTACTTCCTGAAGGAATATTATATGCATCAAAAGATTCTCACTATTCAGTTTTCAAAGCTGCAAGAATGTACAGAATGGATTCTGAAACAATCAATACATCAGTAAATGGGGAGATGGATTATTCAGATTTAAGAGCAAAACTACTTCAAAATAAGGATAAACCAGCAATTATAAATGTCACAATTGGTATATACCTACTCCAACTTCTATCCTTTTTCTTTATTTCTTTTATGAACTAAGTCATCTTACGACTTTTCCCTTGATGGTTCTTTTAACTATAGGAACTACCTTCAAAGGAGCTATTGATGATGTTGATGTTATTCTTGAAATACTCAAAGATTGTGGCTTTTCACAAGATAGGTTTTATATCCACTGTGATGCAGCACTATGTGGTCTTATGACCCCTTTTATAAACAATGTGAGTTTCAATTGCTTCTTACTTCTAACAAACTCTTAATTAATTCTCAAAGCGACATTCTGATTATTCTTTGTTCAATTTCAACAGATGATTAGTTTCAAGAAGCCAATTGGAAGTGTCACAATTTCTGGTCACAAGTTCCTAGGATGCCCAATGCCTTGTGGTGTCCAAATAACAAGAAAAAGCTACATCAATAATCTCTCAACAAATGTCGAGTACATTGCTTCTGTGGATGCCACTATTTCTGGTAGTCGTAACGGTTTAACTCCAATTTTCTTATGGTATAGCTTGAGCGCAAAAGGTCAAATTGGCCTGCAAAAGGATGTTAAAAAATGCCTCGACAATGCCAAATATTTGAAAGATCGTCTTCAACAAGCAGGGATAAGTGTCATGCTAAATGAGCTTAGCATCATAGTTGTACTTGAAAGGCCTCGTGACCATGAATTTGTCCGTCGTTGGCAACTTTCATGCGTCAAAGATATGGCACATGTAATTGTTATGCCAGGCATCACCCGAGAAATGCTTGACAATTTCATCAGTGAACTAGTTCAACAAAGAAAACAATGGTACCGAGACGGAAAAGCAGAGGCTCCTTGTGTTGCAGAGGATATTGGTGCTCAAAATTGTGCATGCTCTTATCATAAGATTGACTATATTAGTCCTTAGAAGGCAAAGAAAACGAGAGATGGCATTTGTTGCTGTTAACATGTCTTCCATAGTGATGACATTTTGTAACTCTTATTCATTCATTCTTTTGTTCCAACATTGAAATTAAATTGTATACATGAAACATTTTTTTAATGGAAAAGTCTTAACACTCTTTTATGATCTTTGTGTAACATCAACTTACTGTTAATTTGTGATTGAAATAAGATTATGAATGAAGAAGTAGATGCATACATATAAATACTGTCAAATTATTTGGAGGAAAATAAACGGTTTTAGATTATAAACGACTCACTTCTAGAGTGAAAAGATTTGCAAAGAGATAACACTTCACATTCACATTACATTTACATCAGAGGCAAAATTTTACAAAAATGGTAGACAACACTGAACAATTTGAATAGCATTCCTTGATATTCTAATTGTCAGTCAATTAGTTGTGTATTGTTTTTTCTTCTTTCTTGATGTAGTCATGTGATAGATGCATACTTGATTGTAACAGATTACTGTGATAGAATAGCTATCAACTGTTCTTTAGATAGTTGTAGTTTTTTTTTTTTTATATATTTTATGAAATAGGTTGTCTACACCTATTTGGTTTTATAAACATCACTTTGGTATCAGAATAATGTTTGTTTCCCAAATAATAGAATAAGACATTCTAATAGCAATCGATTCATGTTGGTATTGAAGAAAAATTGAGATGATTTTGAAAAGTCAAGCAATCAAAAAATTGAATGGGTCATATAGGTACGAATGCAATAAAAAAAAATGGAATAGAAAAAGACATTTCACAAGTCATAAGGTAGTATAATACAATATATGAGGGGTATAACTATAATTACACATTTTGGATGAGGCCAGCATCAACCAGGGGCTTTTGCTGCAGAAAAACTTTCAGTATTTCCAGCCTCTTCTTTGGCTAAAAACAATTTGAGATGTTTTAGTGCTAAAAAATTAAGCATTTTGAGAATCTCAGCTTTTTGGGTAAGTATTTTAATTTGTCAGATTTTTTTGCTCTCACTTTTTCTAATGTTGATTCTGTGGTTTGCCTCAGTTTGATTCTACTTTGAGTTTTCATGCCTCATTTGAGACTTTAATCGCTATCCAATGATTTCAGGTAAAAATATTATTATTTTTTATAGTTGCATGTATTTTGTTACAAATTTGCTTATTGCTCTCTTCCATTTTGAAGATTCAAGTATATGTATGGACACTTTCTGGTGAAGCTCTTGCAATAGTAGCTCTAACAAAATTTCACTGTGGAAAATGTAAGTCATAAGTATAGGTGGTAAGTGGGCGAGTTGAACTGAATTTGGGCGCATCAAAATGAGTTGAGTTAATAAATGAGTCGATTCACCCTAAAAAGTTATTTGGACTGAAATGGGTTGAAATGTGGGTCATATCCCAACTCGAATACATTGATACAAAATGAACAACAAATTGAGCTGGCTGCATTCATTTAGCTATGGTTGTGGGACTAAACAATGGCATAAAAGCCAATGTTAATGACAACAATTGATTACGTAAAAGAATTGTCTTGAACAAATTGCGATTGTAGTCTGGACTGCTGGATGATGAACCCCACACTTAAGCTCTTAAATCCTATAAATCACTCTTTTGGCAATTTAGGCATGATTCCCCTGCGCATATAATCCTTTCCCTTGTAATATTGCAGGTTTATTCAGCACAATTAGTGATAATGATCTAAATGCTACTATTTCTACTTTCCAGCAGGTTTCAGCTCTGCCCTATGCGTGAGACCTGTTGTCTCCTTTTCAAACACCATAAGAGGAGTACACAACCATGGAAGAGTTACATGTTTGGCAACGTCCATGTCATCTGCCTCCATGACTGTGGCAAAAGTATGTTAATATTTCACTGTTTTCATATGCCATGTTCTCTTTTACCCACTTGTTTGTGTTGAACATCTACTGTTCTAGTTTCTTTAGTTTTAACAATTAACATCGAAACAGTTTTAAGATATTGCCTTGGGTTGTTCACAGCACTTCTTAATTTTGATTTTGCTTAGGATGCTGATAACGAACTGGAAAGCCGAAAATACGAACTGCTTAATATCATCCAAGATACGCAACGAGGCCTAGTGACAACTGCTGATCAACGATCCACCATTGAGGAGGCTATGGTCTGCTGCTCGTGCCTAAAATGAAGTTCCACTTTATCCTAGTGTATTGACTAATTGAGATATAATCAGGTTGTGGTTGAAGGTTTTGATGCTGGCAAGGAAATTGACTTGAGTAAGTTGGACGGAACATGGCGGTTGCAGTATACATCTGCACCAGATGTGCTCATTCTTTTTGAATCTGCTGCTAGGCTTCCATTCTTTCAGGTTCAATTTGGTGCATGCTAGATAAATAGTCAACTTCTAAATCAGTCGTAGTTTAACTAACAAATATAATGTGTAAAATGACCTCATATTGTCGTAGTTCAAAGAAGCTTCCTAACCAGTAGTTTAGTATAACTTTTCAATGCACAGATCTTATGTGCTTTGGAAAAGAAAAAACAGCTTTATTTCCTCAAATCCCTCTTGACTATCTCCATTCATGTGTCTCTACTATCTGTTGTATTTTTTTTTTTAATCACAAATCCATTCCACTACCATCTAATATAATTACAGATGAACCAACAAAGAGACAAAAGTGCTCTATTTTCTTTTCAATGACGAGTCAAGATTTTCTCAACCTACAGTTCATGCGAGATTTATCAACTCCTATCATTTCATTTGCTAGTTACATGCATACTCAGCTGAACTGATCTTTTTGAGCTATGTAATAGGTCGGTCAAATTTTCCAGAAATTTGAGTGCCAGAATGAATCCCGTGGAGGATTGGTACGCAATGTCATCAAATGGAGTGTTCCACGATTATTAGAGGTGCAACAATGACTTTCCTCCCATTACTTGCTTGCTGGTGTAAACTTTTTTTAATTGCTTTCTCTTAAGCTATTTTTACTTTAGGATTATAAACAGATGTAATCCTACTTTTTATGGGATCTAGGCATAATTGATTGACATATATTGTTTACAAATATAGACACTTGACACACCTTAGATGAAAACTGGTAGAACTGATGTAACTCAATATTTTCTCAGCCCCTGCCTAATTTGTCCTGTTCTTCACTACTCCCACACCCCCCCTTTTCATGATCCTCTATCAGGATGTACATTAAGGAGGTTTAAGAAGGTGCTCCTATAGTAAATGTTCAGGTCCTTCAGGATAGTTAGACCTGGACAAAAGCCTTATGCTCAAGTTCGGAGTTATGCACTGTGCTTCTCCTTGTAGCATTTTTTTTTTATGACCGTGGTGTCCGGGCCAGCTTTCGCGCACCTCGACTAATTTCACGGTGTACCTATAACCTCTCACCAGCAATAGGTACCAGGTAACACTGTTTTTTTTATGAATGTGGTATCTGGACCAGCTTTCGCGCTCCTTGACTAATTCCACGGAGTACCTATCACCTCCCGCCAGCAACAAGTACGGAGGTACCAGGTAACTCTTTCCAACAAGGTTAGGACAGAGGAAAAGAATCACCTAGTGTTTTTTGTCTCCACTGTGTCTCCTTGTAGCATTTTTTTGTTGTTGAGGAATTCTCTTAGTAGCATCTGGCGACATCAAACTACTATGAACCTCAACTCTATGAAGGTAAAACAACTAGAAATTAGAAATGCGTCCTCTCTGAAGCCTGGATGATTGGAAAGATATTTGAAAAAATAGTACGACGGGATGACATAAAGTGCCAGAAGGCTCATCTACTTAGCTGCTTCTTTTGGTAAATATCAGCCCGGCTCTCATGGACTTCCGGTTTTTCTTTGTTGACAACCATTTATGTCAAGGAGGAGAAAGCTATGTTGCTCGGACTCTTCAAAAATGTCGAGGGGTGCGTGTCGGATTCGCCAAAAGTAGGGTATTTTTGGAGAATCCGACACGGGTGCGGCATCGAAAGTGAAGAGTCCGCGCAACTTAGGGAGAAAGTTAGCTTTTCAGAAATTATAAACAATCTCAAGGAATGTCAGAATGTAGCATCTTCCAAATTGTGGAATCTAATAAGTGTGAAACTCTAAAGTTGATATTTGCTGCTTCAATAGCTTGAAAATGGCATCTCAACGTTATAAAGTTTAGGGTATTATTAGTCCACAGATCACAAACGACATGAATGAGTTGTCCTAGTTATTCCAATTCCAAAAACTTCCATGATGAAATGGATGCTGATTTCTGAGTAATTTGAGGCTTCTGAATAAAAATTGAGATGGTAAGTAGTTACTTTCCATGGATTCTTGAACAAGAAATACTTCAAGTAGTTACCTCTGCTAAACTGAACTTTGGTTCAGAAGGAATTTACACTAGCTCCTAAACCACTATTGTAGCTGATACTTAGAAGGTATGTAAGTTTAAACCTTTTGGGGCTACTCTTTTGATGTCCTCATGGCAGCTGTGGTAGTACCAAGATAAACTGGCCCTCAATATCAGATATATTTAACATGCATAATAGAACATTTCTAATGGGCTGATAAGTCCAGAATCAGTCCACACCTTTAGTAAATTGAAAAAAGCAGGGGCCCAACATACTTAGGACGTCAAGTATCTTCTATCTTTACTCTCGTATATCACCAGTCTACTCAACTTAGAAGTGACCTCCGCTGCTTGTTAAGTGTGGTGTCTCTTCCTCTGCATGTAATCTCAGAAAGGTAGAAAACAAAACTAGTGTTGGTGGTATTGTGTAAAGCATAACCTTTCACTTTCTATGGAAAGTTAGTGTTGGTGTAAAGCATAACCTTTCACCCCTTCTTATTTCCCTTCAGTTCTGCAATTAAGCTTCAATGTATTACATTTAAAAACATCAAAGTTATGGTTGATTCCAAAGTTTGTAAAAAATCCTCCAAAAGAATGCATGTCAATGCCTCAGCCTATGTTACTCTCCTGGTATTTAGAAGTAGCTTAATGATGCTGAATATCTTACGATGTCTTGTGCCCATTTTGAAATGATGTCATGTATTTTCTCTTCTTCTTGTTTGTCGTTTTATCAGTTTGTTAATAAGTAAAACTGTTTAACTTATGAAATTTCATATATACTAGAAGAATGAGAGATTGAGAGGAAATAATAGAGAGAAATGAAAGGTTAGATTACATACTAAGAAGGAAAAGGAGAAGACATGTTTAATTCAATTGATCTGATAGTGATCTGCTTATATCCTACAGGAGAATGAAGGTGCTACTCTGATAGTTTCTGCCAGATTTTCTTGCGTTTCTGCTCGTAACATCTACCTCAAGTTTGAGGAGGTAACTTTTCTGGTCGCTAATCAAGTATATTATTATTCTTGGCATTTTATGGATGTGTCCTCATCCTTCTCCTTAAATTATACTATCTAGTCATTGGTTCCGGTGCTCGAGTAGAAGTCCGTGTCATGTCCTTCTGAAGTAGGGTTTTGGAACTACATACTTTGTAGGCCATGTCTAGATAATAGACATTAACGGATTCATTGCATAGCTTGTCGGATTTTTATGTCTTGTTTTGTGCTGGGTCTCTCTAGTAGTTGAATATATTATTTTGGGATGCTTTACTTTTACTTAGTTTCTGATGCTTTTTAATTGGAAAAATAAATTATTTTTGAAAATTCTATATGGATGATGAATATTGAAGCCTTTCCTGCTTCTGTGTGAGTGTTCTTTGCCTCTTCTGATTTAAATATCAGTAGGTGGCATCTGTAAGAGCTTGGTTACAGACACCTACTAAAAACAAATAATATTGGAAGTCATGTTTGGTTATAGACATCACCTACTGTTTACTTGAATATTGATGTTCTCATGTTGCATAGAGCAGTTACCAAGCATAAAAATTACGAAACTGGCCCAAACTACTTATTATGATAATGAACATTCCACTTAAAAACAATTTTTGATGTTCTCATTGTTGGATACCACGTAGTTACTTTGATATCTGTGTATTATTTGCAGATAGGTCTTCAAAATATTAACATCAGTGACGATCTGCAAGCTGTAATAGCTCCAGCAATTCTGCCAAGGTCATTTTTAAGTTTACAGGTACTTGGTTCTGTAGTGTATTCTTTAGTCTTCTGTATAAGTTTACTCAATAGGTGCATAGAATCAACTTGAGCACCTCTCCCAAATGGAGAGTTGGTCCGGGTACAGTACGAATGATAAAACAACAGAGACCTAGTTCTTGATCTAGTATATTATAACAAGTTCATTCTTCCTAAGTTATATGTACATCATTAAAGACACAACTTGCACATGGAGCAAGCTTTTGTGACAGGAAAAATACATATCTCTAGACTCTACTTTATGAAAATATATGACCTCACGAATTGCTATCAACATTATATGGCTATCCAGAGTTGCTGAATATTGCCAAAATCATTTTTCTTGGTTTGCAGATACTGCAGTTTATTCAGACTTTCAAAGCTCAAATTCCAGTGACCAGTCCAGAGAGGTATTACTTTATGTAGCCATAATATATCACAATTGATTTTCTTACTAGTAGTCTGTTATATTCATGTGAAGATGGTCCATATGCAGGCAATCTGTTGGGGGCCTCTATTACCTTTCTTATCTGGATAAGAATATGCTTTTAGGCCGCGCTGTTGGAGGTGGTGGAGTATTTATATTCACCAGGGCTCATGCTCTTATTAGCTAACCAGCCAGTTCAAATACAAATAGTTCCATTTGTGAGTGTATGGTCCTATTAAGTTTCACCAATCTACCACGCATTTATGGATTCTCACATTATGTAACTATATAAAAATATTGTTTTATGTACATATATATTTTAGCTTCTTTATATTTTGACACTCCTTAGTGAAATTCTGATTCTGCCAAGTCACTAGTCTTGTTGCAGCTTTCATATGTGATGAATAATCCACGTAGCTTTAAACAGAACCAGAGGATATAATAACAGTAGTCAAGAGGTCAATAAATCACTAATTGAAGAATAGATTTTGTAGAGACGTATAGTAGACGGCCGGTCTAACCAAAACTTACCCCAACATAAAATTACTACTTTCTTTGTTTTAATTTATACTAAGGGTTACAAATGTAAGAGTCAAAACATTTAATATTAATTATAATGTTGATATTTATTCTTTAAATATTTGAATCTATATATATATATATAAGTCAAAATAGTTAATGATTCAAAATATTTTTAAGAAAAATTATGATTAGAGGGTGTGTTCAATATGAAGAAAAATGTTTTTCATAAAAAATATTTTATAGGAAATAAATCTGTTTTTCAAATTTATTTTCTTATGTTGGATAGGTAATAAAAAAAAAATTATCTTAAAACATTTGTATGTATTACAATAGGAGGTAAAGATGACGACTATTGGGGATGGAGTGAAATAAAGTGTGTCGGAGGATGAAAAAATACAAATGAACGTGAAATGTACAATTTATTTTTGTTACTTTTATTAGAATTAGTTTTGGAAATGTGTTTTGCACGTTTATCCCAAAATATTTCTAAATTTTGTATGGCAAATGACATATTTTCTCCAATCCAAATCTATTGGTATTTACTAAAAAAATCCATTATTTTTATTATAAAAAGTACATATATCTTCCTAATAAAAAGAATACATTCTTAATTATAAAATTGACTAAATGTGCATAAAGTAAAAATAACTAACTCTTGTACAAATACAATATTCAAATGAGGATACTAAAATACCACAAGCTAGGCTAATGTATACAAAACAACAAACTAATGTAAATTTTCAATGATAATACCAACAAAACAATAGAAAGTTTATAATAACAACAAACAAAAAATATAAACATTAAACAAAACAAATAAAAAAAGACAAGAGAAGAGAGCATATATAGAGTTTTCTCCTTTTTTTTCAATTGTTTTAAGTGTGTATAATATTGTGTCAAATGTCACTATTTATAGGATAGAATTGGGGAACACAAAGAGTTGTCATGAATATGATATTAATCCATTTGAGATCATGTATGAGGATGCGAGGTGGGAGTAAAAACTATAATGAATATAATTAGTGGGAGTTACATATATTTAGATAATAAAGAGTTAGTGGTAATAAAATTTATGTAATGTACTTCACATTAGTACAAATATTTATTTTTATAAATATATAATAATATAGGTTTGCATGGTTTTTTTCTTTTTGTAAAGGGCAAACATAACCATTCATATTTCTAATTAGAAGATGAACAAAAAAAAAATCATGAATTTACTCCAACATGAAATTGAAATCGGATTCAAAGAATACATATTTCAGAGACTTTAAGGTGGTTGATTCATATACTATGGTGATATAAATATAGGTTTGCATGATTTATTTATTTTTGTATAGGCAAACATAACCATTCGTATTTCCAATTGGAAGATGAACGAAAAAAAATCATGAATTTACTTCAACATGAAATTGAAATTGAAATTGAATACAAAGAATACATATTCAAGAGACTTTATGGTTGGTTGATTCATGTACTAATATGATGATATACTATTTAATATTTAATTTATTAAATTATTTATGAGAGTTCAACCCAAAATGATATACTCATTTTTTAAAAGAGTTCAACCCAACTTTAAAAAATGGAAGGTAAAAATTTGACTCCTAATAACAGCACTTCCACACAAAATGGGAAGGGGACTATAATTTTAATTTATAGCGCCATGTTATGCGCCGGTGAGGGTAAAAATCATTGGGATTTGAAAATTGGAGGCCTTTTATACGGAGAGAAAGATAGAGAGAGGTAAGCAGAAGCAGCATGTGCATAATCACTATTTTCTTCCTTTTTCTCACAGCAACAACAAGAGCTGATGGGTCTTCCAAATGCAAAGCTTGGCTGGTTCAATCTATTCCCACTGATATGCCCAAACTTGCTCCTGTTGCCGGAGTACTTTCCACCGGTAACTTTACTCACCCAATTTTATTTTATATGACTGTGGTGTGGTGTGGTGTCCGTACCAGATTTCGTGCAGTTGGAAGCATTGAGATTTGAATGTGAGACCTCCGGGCGCCGTCCCTTGGATGCCAAATTAATTTATGTGTTTTCTTAGTTAATTCTTCATAGTTTTTTTTTTTTAAAAGCAGAAAGAAGCCATCAGTAACCAAAGTTCATCCCTAATTTATGTGCAGATATTTGAAAATGGCAACTTTTTGCAAAATCTTCTTCTGCTTTTTATGTTTAGAATAAAGGGAAATTAATTTTTAATCTGATATTGGATGTTCATTGTTTAAGATTGAATCATACTGGAATGTGAGTTTTGATAGTAGCAGACTATAGGTAAATGATGCCAAATAAAAAGAAAGAAAAGAAAAGAAAAGAGGGGGTGGGGGGCTGCTTGCATTGGGCAATGACTAGTCAGGTTAGAAGCAAAGTGCGGAGTGTCCATGTCTTAATATCTGTATAGTGGTGATCTTTTGAGAGAATGGCTTCATATATTCATTTTTGTTCGACTGTGGCAAAGTGAGCAGTCATCTTTTGTTGGAATCTGCTAGCAATGTCACAGTTAACTTCCACTTATGTGTTGCTGGAAAGTCTTAATCTTGAGCTTTCGTTGACCTCCAGGACGTCATAGTTAGTCGAGACCTTGTATACCGAGAGAATTTCTGTTCATAGTTCATTGACTCAAAGCCTCTAATTAGAGCTCATAAAGACAGATATATGCTTTTATGCTTTCATCATTGTTTTCTTCTTCTTTTACTTGAGTTTGATGCACTTGAACCAAGGGTCTTTCAAAAACAACCTCTCTACCTCCACGAGGCAGTGATAAGGTCTGCACACACCCTACCCCTCCCCAGAACCCACTTAGTGGGATTTCACTGGGCATACTGTTGTTGTAAAGTCAGATATATGCTTGTTAATTGTGTTGATTTTTCTTTGTAATTTTGTATCCTAATTTTGCTTTGATGATTACTTCAGCGGATGTTCTTCAGTGGCTGGCTGGAAACTCTTCAAAGAGTTTGGACATAATTGCACAATATTGGCAATTAGTACCACGTCCCACTGATCCTCGTTCAGGGGATTATGGATATTCAAAAGAGGAGTTACAGAGATTTGGTGCTAACGAAGGGTTGAAAGTCTACAAAGCATTAGAAAATGCTGCAAATCGCAAACTTCCAATTAGGTAAGTCTGTAGGTATAGCTTAAGCCTAAACAACAAGGTCATTTGTTATCAAATATCTGCTTCTTGCTGCTATACATTAAACATAAATCATTAATATTACTTTCATAAACATGAAAAAAGGATTTTATGCTGCATCCTTTTTGCGCCAAATCTGGCTCCACCGAAAAAAGAGATGCAAAACAAAACGAGAAAAAGAACCAAAAAGAGGCGAAATACTCACAAGA
Source organism: Solanum acaule (assembly GCA_036250505.1). NCBI lineage: Eukaryota > Viridiplantae > Streptophyta > Magnoliopsida > Solanales > Solanaceae > Solanum > Solanum acaule. The sequence goes on along the minus strand of JAJOOR010001955.1, from coordinate 12,827 downwards.
TGACAAAAGAGTCATTTTTTAAATTAACGGAAGGATTGCAAAAGTGTTCCCATCACTTTCATTTAAATAATCCATTATTAAACTTTGGTTAAACTGATATGCTCATAAGCAGTGCTATTTAAATTCAATTGGTGCTTTAGAATGCTGAGTAACTTTCATGTTGAGTGAAGATTAGGTCTTTGGTTGTAAAACACCAATATAAACTCAAGACTTTTTTATCTACTACCTTGCCCTGAGTTACAACTTGCTGTAAGTGCTGGATCGTATAGATTACATAAATGGCTATCAGATATCTAAGTTTTTCCATTTCAGGCTTGGGCACAGGTTACCTGGATCAACTTGTATGTCTTCATGAATGAATAAAGTTCTAATTCTGTCAATCAGAGTAATTGGCTGGTCTCTTTTCATGTTTTCCTTTACGAGTCAAGTAGGGAAAGAGATGAAAGACATTATATCCTAGCAAAAATAGGGTTGCAAGAGCATCTCTTTACCCTTTTACACATCACAAGCTGCATCTTACCACTAGAACACCCGGGGCTTTGGTCTAGTGGTAAGATGCAGTTTGCGATGTGTGGTTAGGCGCACGTCACAAGTTTGAACCAATCTGCAAACAAAGATGGGTGTTTAAGTAGGGAAGGGTAGAGGAGTGGGTCTATTATCCACCGTGTTTTGAATGGTGCGCCAACTGGCCCTCGGGATTTCTCGGTTATAAAAAAAGTCAAAATTGTATAGGGAAAGGCTGAAAATGAAACATCAGCTGTAGATTTTTTTCTAAGGAAGCTCTTATTTGGCTTTACGTGGATGTCAAGATTATTCTAGCTTTCAATACTCGTAGTTGACCTAAAAATAGACATATTTATGTTCTTTACCTATGTATATGCTTTAACTTCTTTTATGCATGCTTCAGCCACCAAAGGAACACATGAGGTGTTTGCTTGGCTTGTATGTGCATATGCTGATTTCTCCAGTTCCCTTGGAACTAATCATAGTTCAGACTTTTACAGCATTCTGGAGTTTCTCCCGATTACACGGAAGAACCATCCAACTTAGCTTCAGGGAGGCCAAATGTAAAGAATGTTACATTGCTTCTTAGCGACTGGTGGGGATCAGGTGTAGTTCATGCTAAAGTTTGGATCTCAGACAGTAGAGATGTTTATATTGGGTCTGCAAACAATGACTGGAAATCTCTTACTCAGGTATAAATTTGGTCCAAATTAATAAGCATAATTTTCACCCAGTGCTACTGACCTTTTTGCATATTTGCCAACAGCAAAAGAAAGAGTTTTTGATTCTGCAACATTTTATCTTCCCATCCAAAGTGGACAGCATATGCCATAACTGAATTCCAGTACATTGCGTTCATATTTATTGTTTTGCTTCTTGGTTTATGAAACTATCCTGGTTCTCCATTTTATTCAGGTGAAAGAAGTGGGAATATATCTCACTGGTTGCTCAGAAATAGCAGAAAAGGTTGAAATCTACTATAACAATCTTTGGAAACTTTCCCACCTTAATGTTTCAGCTTACACAAGATCAGTTTGGGATCAGCAATGGCAGATTAATCGCAAGGTTCCATGTTGGTCCCATTTTATAAATCCTAAAGAAAGGTGCAGGTATGTGAAAAATAAAGATGCAGACACTCTTTCAAGTAACTGGCTTTTTCCTTTTTTCTCCACATCTTGCAGCAGCTTTATAAGAGTGGGGAATTCTTTTATATTTTCTTGCACATAATAATTGCATAAAGAAGCAACAAAGGAGAATGAAAAAATAGAAGTCATATTGGTGTGCAAAAGTCTATGCTTTGGGGTATTCCTACTTCTAAAGGTTGAAAAATCGATGCCTTTATGCAATGAAAGTACAGATAACCAAACCAAATTCTGAAGTCTGCAAAAATTTGTTTGGGGAGCTGCTAAATACCTTGTTATAGTTTTGCCCATACCTCTCTGCTGAAACCCCTCCTTGCTGATGTATTCAGAAGAGAGATAGGATTGCACACGAAACATCAGGTGTTCAAGTTTGCAAAATAAGCTCAGGATTGACTTTAACGTGATCAAATTTCCTTACTAAGAAAATGAATTGATAGGAAACTTCCTGCCCCAGGCCTTACTGTTATTAATAGGGCATTATGTTGTGTCTCGACAGATCACCACTTCCCAAATACGTGGAAATTGCTCATGTCTCTGGCTACCCTGTATTGTCAGACCCAAACATATCGCACATTTCCATAGAGACACCTGGAGTCAATGATTCATCTTCCAGTCCTCAACCCAACTATCTTTCATTTGCTCCTCCAGAGGTATGTGGTCACTACAACCTTTTACTAGCAACTATCTTCATTTTCATCTGCTCTCTTATGACATTTATCTCTTGGGGTTTTGTTTTTCATATTTCCTTTTCATATTTTTTTCTTTTCCTATGTACACTGTGGGAAGTCAGTGAGTATATACATCCCATCATGTTTATATAACCCTTTAATCATGTAGCGAACTGTCCAGAAATGACTGATCCAAATTCTTGAGCAAATTAGATTTTCTTGGAATGCCTGCAAATGTGGATACACTAATTTCATTAGACTGAAGCAGAAGTTAAATACTACCCTTTTTTTTTATCTAGATCTCATATAAATAGTTTTTTTTTACGCTTTCATGGACACTGTTAAATAAAATCTATAATCTCCACTTAATCTAGATATCCTCAAGTCAACTGCTAAATGTGCCTTAACTACTAAAAAGAATTAATCATTACAATCATGTCCTTTGTAAATATTATACTTATGCAGTCCCATATTGCAGCTCTTGTTTGGTCAGTTCCAAACAGATGAACAGGCTTGGGTGGACACCATTAAATCAGTAGGAAAAGGAGGAACAGTCAGAATTAACACCATGGATTGGCTTGGTCAGTCAGGATACACAAAAGAAACAGTTTATTGGCCATCACTTTCTTCAGCTATTTCAGAGGTAACTTGTGCTTCTATCTTTTGCATGTTAATCTTCTATATCCAACCTATAGACATATATACCTTCTTTTATGTGACTCGCTTTCCTTTTAAGTTTGTTCCAAAAAGAATGACACTTTTAAATTTAGGAACATTAACTTTACAACTTCTCATTTTACCCTTACTGAGAATCTTTTACAACCACACAATGGTATGACATGTTTAAGGCCACAGGTTTCAAAGATTATATAGCCATACAATTGCTATGCATGTTTTAGACCTCAAGTTTCAAAAGTCCTCATTTATTTCTTAAACTCTATGACGATTCAAGCTATGCTACATAAATTGGAACAGAGGGAGTATCTGTTTTGACCTCTGATTGAAGTTCTCATACTGTTTGCTTAGTGTATTTGACAGCATGGTTCCTCTGTAGTTTTAAAATGGATTTAAGTGAAACTTTAGAATTAGGTATTTCCTGATACCTGATTAGTACTAGTGCCGATACAGCTCAAACGAATGATGCACTTTTTCCCTTGAAACCTAAAAGCAATATCTGCTGAGAAGTTACTCCACTAATGTGTGCTGTTTGAATCTAATAAAATAGAGCATCCTCTTTTACTGATGAACTATATGTTCTCCTAATATGATGAGGCTCTGCTCATTTAGTTTAAACTGAATCTGATGCCAAAACTATCCTGTTGCCTACTTGAAATTTCTCAAAATGATGTACTCTTTGGTAGAAGAGAAAAAATATTTTGTTCTAAGTACAGACCTAGGTATTTAACCTAGGCCCTTGACGATCACTCCGTCTATCAACCAACTCAAACTTGAGGAGCCAGGATAACTGGAATTGGTAGTTGTGCTTGAGTTTGCCGGTTTGTTGAAGAACACTTGACAAACTATACATTGGTAAGCTGAATACAGAAAGAATTCTGTCAAAAGAGTAAGAAGTAAATGCCTCCACTCAATTCTTAGGAAAAGACAGATCCTACTACTAGGCAAGGGGGTGTACACCAACTTATTTGGCTAATCCAGTTCTTTGCATTCTGCCGTTTCCAGCTTTGTCATGAATTGTTGCTTGGATGCTGTTAGGGGGCAATCATGGTAGCTGTTTCATCATTATGAAAATTCTTCGTAGAATTTCTCCAGGATAGTTTCTGCTTATTAATCATTCTTTTTCCTTTTTGTACTGCATAAATCTGCTAGTTTGTTCATAATTTCTCCTTACCTATTTTGGTTTACAAAATACTTATGATGCAATATCAGGTTAAAGTATGGTAGTAAATGTATTATTGCCAGGTTTGCAATCAATTATAATGATAAACCATGGAAAACTCATTTTGTGGAAGCTGATCACACTTTTCTCATGTTTCTTAGTGAATGATGCTTGTCATAGTATGGTCTTCTTCTTTTTATTTGATTGTTAAAAAAGGTGGTGGTAATTGGTAATGCATAGTATGGTCTTTTTTATATGCTTTTGACTTCTGAGAATATGTAAGTTCTTGGTTATGCTCAAGGAGTGTTTAACGAATAAAAGGAGCGGTAATGTGCAAAAGACAAATTACTTCAACATGAAGTCTCTTAAAAAAGAATAGTTTAGAAAGGAGCTGCGGAAAAGTATACATAGGAATTGTTAAAACTGCAGCTTACTCAACTAGATAGTTTATGTTCCTTTGTGGCAACATAGTGGAAGGATATGGGAGAAACTGGGTATGAGCTGGAGATTAGCTAGCTTTCTTGCTTTATATACTACTGTCCATTAAATGGTTTCAATAGTAAAAAGCATCTTGTAGCCCCATTTCAGTCTACAACAATGGTAAAGGTTAATATATAGACCATTATTTTTTATTTTTTAAACGAATAATATACAATTATTGAAGCCCCCAAAACTTTGGTCAAGTGGTAAGAGCACAACACGTGATATGTTGGTTAGACATACTGCATACACCATAGGTTCAAACCCTGCCACAGATAAATTTATGACTTTATTGGAAGTTTTCTAACTACTGACCAAAGTTCAAAATTTATAGTAGGTTGCTTAAAAGGAATTAATTTTAAACATTTAAATACAACCCTCTTTTGGTGTTTCTTGTCGCACTTTAAAAGATTTATTTGTAATTGTTGCATTGATTACCCATTGCATGCATGTTTTCGTAGAATTATAATTGTTTTAACGGATCTATAAAATTTACATGTGAAACTACTATATATAAAAGATGACGTCGAATATACGCAATACCAATTCCCTGATCTAGAATAATCACTATATCTCAGGATAGCATGTGTTTATCCTTGATTAGAGCAACCTTGAGATCTTTTCATAGATTCAAGCTTTACCCTCATCCCGCGTGTGAAATTATGGTGTACTTTAATTTTTTTCTATAATTTCCTAATGCAGGTTGTCTTCTCCAAAGGCGCAAAGGTTCAAATACTGGTCGCAAAGTGGGCTCATTTTATAAACAATACAGATCAGTATCTGAAGTCCCTGCTTTACTCCAACACCCTATGCTCTTCTTCAAAGTACAACCACTGTTCTGGTAAAGTTGAGATCAAGTATTACATTGTTCCAGGATACAATTCAACTGGACCTGCAGCACTTAATGGTGCTGCCACTGGGAATATGTATCCTGGCTATACGCGGGTTAATCATGGTAAATATGCAGTTAGTGATGTGCGTGCACACATAAGCACCAGCAACCTGGTGTGGGACTACTTTTATACCACAGCAGGTGTTAGCTTTGGGACATACCAACCAGCCATTGTTTCACAACTTCAAGAAATCTTCAATGCTGACTGGACTTCGCCATATGCAGTGCCAGTCGAACCTTTGGATGAAGGTCATGCTTGTTCAAGCCGATGAAAAAGGAAAAAACAAGATTGCCCCACTGTTCTTCTCTGAACCCAAAAGACATAAGAGAATGATTAAAGGTCTTAAAGCTTTTACTTCTCTTTTTCTTGGTAGAATTCTGCTACTTTTAGAGTTTAGGTCCTTATCATTCATTTCAGTGGACATTTCTTGCACAATGCCTTTGACAATTTGTTCATCAAATAAATTTGGTTATGTAATGCAGTACTCAACTTAACAGATTTGTCTTCCATCAAAAATCAAATTTTAATCTAAAAAATGCAACCAAAATAAGATGTCACGTGTGGAATTACTAGTTAGTGTGTTGAAATATGCAATCACTTTATGTCCCATGTGCTTCAGGAAATAAAATAAAATTCTATGGTTCATTGAGCCATCTCATCCCAATAGCACATGTTTGAAGCTCAATATGAAATCTTATTTCTTGCCAGACCCGTTCAGATATGGGAAAACTTTAGAGATTTGCTTCGAAATAAGATCCTTGCGTTGACCCTTATTAGGTTTTCCTTCACGGGAATTAACAAAACAATTTTCTACTCCAACCAAAAAAGGTTATGTTTTATTCTGCTATACTAGCAATAAGATTTTCCATAAAAATACTGTTAGGTGCAACCTGAGGCAAATAGGCAAGATGACGCTATTTACAAAATGTAATCAAGTATAATGATTCTCATTCTATAACTAGTTTTTCCATAAAGTTGCTCCCCTTTTGCCTTTTGCTCAAAGGCCAGGAGGTTTGAGAAGTGAAGGAACACAGCTGAATATGCCATTCAAATCCACAGGAACATTGATAGCTCGAGTAACAATTTCCGGCATCTCTGCTTTTCCCTTCCATGTGTTGAACCATGGTCCTCCCCCAACTTCTAGACCTGCCATATTGCTTGTAACATCCAAAATAACCTACAAACATCAATAGTATCAATTAACTAAAAGAAGCAATTGATGCAATGCAGTATAAAACAGGGAGTACTGTAAATTCCAGTGTTAGTAATATAAGGCAGCTTTGTATGATACAGAGTTATATATGGAGATCAGGTTTTCTTATTCCTAAAACCAAATGACACCTAAAAAGTCCTCCGAGTTCAAATTCCAAGTGTGACATTCTTGCATCACCTTATGAGTACATGTATCTCCACTTTAATGTCCAGAAATGATAAGTACGCCACAAAAATAAATATTTACCTCTCCTTTACTCCCATTACTCTTCCGTTCCCACAACTGAAGTCTTAGCTCACCGAAACAAGTGTCTCTACACGCAGGAGCGAGACCCATCTCTTCTGTAGGAGCCCGCAATGTGGTTCCAGGATCTTCTGTTGTTGCTTCTAGTAATACCTGTTCAAGTTGGATGTCCAAATTAGATAGCTAATGAATCAATCACAAATGCGACTAAATCAGCTTCCAGCTAATCAACAAAATTCAGGGTTTTTGGGAATTGATTAGGGCTTTAATTTTCATCTGGTAAAGGCTATCCAATAAGCTAAGCTTGGCTTCAGCATTAATGCAAGACATTGACAAAGGAGTTATATTCTCGAAATGCAAACTTACCATATGTGTCTCATTCTCTGCAGATATATGCCATTTACCCCAGGGAGTGATTTCCCAACTAACACTAGCATTCCATGGAACAAATTCATAGAAGATACCTCCATAGTGAATTCCTATCTGCAAGATTTGTTAAGCATAAGGATTAATAAAGCTAGTAAAATAACACAGTAAAGCAAAACTAGTAAAGTAGAAGCTTCGAGATACAGTACAAAAACACTCTCTTTCGTCATTTGAATGCATGAGCGCTCAAATCAAGTTCAACAAAACTGGTAACCAACGAAGAAAGAAGGGGGAAAAGTAGATTCTAGAAAATTAAGCTAGAGATAAGTACCAGAGCAGCACTTTCAAAAGTCTCATTCAATCCCGGAAGTCGCCTTAATCCACCAGCAGAAGTCAAAGCAACATCTCCAATTGCACCTTCAAATACACTGCACTGGACCTGTAATAGAAAAGATCGGGTGCAAATTGAGAAAGGAAAATAGTGACTTCTTGTATTTCTGCCATTAAACGTGTCATATATGACCAGTTAGACAAACTACTGATTGTTTTCTTTTCTTCCTTTCACCAGCATATTTGTCTGTTATGCCCACCGACTTATTTTTTTTTTTTTCCCTTCTGAAGTTTCTGGAGAATATAGGTAAGTCTCCACATTGGCTAATTGAATAACAAATAGTTCATTTATTCTTCCATTCTTCAGAAGTTTGCCTCGCAGAAATCTCATGGAGACTATAACCTGAACGGCAAATATCAGATCCCTAAACTAGTGATCCGAATTCCCAAAGACAGGACAGCAGACAAGATATATATAATGGTCGACAATCCTAAGACAAAGTTGGATACAAATAAGGAGCTGCAAATAATTGAAAATATTCTGCAAAGTGAGATGTCAAGGAGGCAGGAGGTACCCAAAACCACTTTCTTGGGAAGGAACCACCCCAGTTCTTTTCGGAGTAAGAAGGGGCATTTTGAAACTCAAACCGCTGACCATCCCACTCTATCCAGCCTGGCAGCAGAAATTGATGATTAGGTTCTCCCTTTTGTTCCTTTTTTATGATTTATCAAACACATAAAACATTGCACTCAACTTTTCAGCTGATGAATATCTGCAGTTTAGCTCAAATACTGAAGAACATGAAATGTAAATCTGGTTTCTAAGGCATAGTACAAAATACCAATCTTTTCTATTTTCTTTATTCTATACAGGCCAAGTACCAATCCTAAAGTTCTGCGACTCTCTTAGGGTCTAAGATGTTTTTCAAAAGAAAGTGTAATTTTCAGCCAGCTAGTAATGTTGTTCAACATGCATAGTTAAGAATCATCTCTTTCATCGCAAAATAAAAAGATATCACTATAACTAAGAAACACCTATTAGGCTTATCTATCACTGGAAATGGTCAAATGACCAATCAGATTACATAATAGCATATTTATCACATGGTTGTCGAGATCACAATCCAGATCAAAAGATCATAAAGATCCAAGTTATGGTATTAAACCTGTTAACATGGTAAAATTGAAAAATTGGAAGACTTAAAGGAGGGTGTAAAGTGGTGTATAGAATCATATATTTCCAAACTGGGCGAAGAGATCAAACTAAAAGAGCTATTGAGTTTAGATTAATGAAGAGCTTCCAACTCATACAACAGAGAACTCCATGAATGAAATATGAGAAGAGAAAAGTTCTCGAAAAACCAAGCCAAAACTGAAAAACTGGGAAAAGAGTTAGATATTACCTGTTGAAAGTCCAGCTGCCATGCAAACTTGCCAATGTGGCTCAAATACAGGAAAAGCAGCAGGCCATCCTGCTGTGGACTTCTGCTTTGAGTTAACATCGCCCCATCCATAAATGGGCCGTGTGCTATACTCCCAGCTAGCAGTTTTCACAATTTCAGTATAATCTGTCCTGTCAAGTAAAGTTATGTCAATTGATCAACACCTATGTTTCTCACATGATAAACGTATAGGGGGGAAATTACAAATATAATTTTCTCTTCCCTAACTTTGAGCATAAAGTATCTGAGGCTCAATCAACCCTGATTACGAGATAAGAGGGATCAAATATTATTCATGAACTGGTTGATAGCATCACATATGGGAGAAGGGACCAGAGACTGTTCTTAAAGAATGGGTAAGGAGATCAGCAAGGTTCAGAAAACTTGTCAACGCTTAAAAAAGAGAAATTTGCTTGAAAAGAGAGACAATAGAAATTGTTTACAGTAACAACCCTAGCTAATACCATGGTAGCATACAATTGAAGAGAGGCTATAAAACCTTCCCCAAACACTTTATACCAAGTCAATTTCCCAACTCTATCCCGCAATCATGCACCAGAAGAGAAGAACCAAGAGGAGTGGGGACAGATATTATGCATTTTAATACCGTTTCTTTCTGCTTCTACCTGGAGATGAAGAAATCACATAAGAGACTCACTTTCAAGTTTTACTTCAACAGACAGTCATAACTTTTTCACCTTTCTGGTGTTTTTTTCCTAAAAAGAGAACTGATTGAGATGCAGCTATAAGATAAAACGTTTGGTTCTCTAAAGGTGGGGTAAATTCCATTTCTTAAAGTTCACTGGTGACGACTGTAATGAGAATTCCATTCTGGTCCATTCAGATGTAAAACAAGATCCTTGCTTTGTGCTACAGTATTTGTTACAACCTTGATATGCTTGTGATTGAATGTTAAATACAGACCCTGGGATTGTTAAATCCAGCACCATATCCTTTCCCCCCTTCTTCGAGCGAGGGTAACTAAAAGGAGAAAAAGCAAATCAAACTCATTACATCATGTAGACTTAAGTACCCTAGGATGGGAACCCATCATGGGACGAAGAAATACTAATACTCTAAGAACATCACAACAATTTGAAGCAAAAAACTGCTGCTGAACTTGATTTCTTCTACACTGTGTTTCAAGAGAATATGCATTTTTGAAACAATACAAGAAGTTCTCAATGAAATAACTACCTCCCGTTATCGCGAATAGATCCTTGATGCCAAAGTGGGGTAACTTGAAAACCCTCTGTGACGCGGCGATTGAACTCCTGTATAAGCCATTAGAAAGACAAACAGTCAATCATAGGGCATACTGGGGATGTGAATGATAGAGTTAAGAAATACTTAATGTCCTATATTTGTTCTTATAGGAAATGTCACCAGTCATGAATAACCAAATGATTCTTCTAGATATTTCACCAATGATAGCTGAAGTTAATACTTCGTATGCCTTGGGAGTTTGGCGCACTGCTACTTGTTTGGGTAGTTTATTCTACAAGCTATGCTTGAAAAGAATGCCTCAAGTTTTTATTCATTTAGGGTGAGTTTGGTATGACGGAAAATGTTCTTTTTGGGAAATTAAGTGGGTTTCTTACTTATTTTCTCGTGTTCGGTAATTAAGCAAGAAAATATTGTCCTAAGAGCATTTATATGTGATAGCAAAACACTATGGAAGTGGGATGCAATGGGAAGTAAGGGTTCAAGGGTGGGATAGTCAAATGGTTGGGGGGATTGGGTGGGTGAAGAGGAAAGTTAGAATTAAATAGTTGCTAAAAAGGGAAAGGGTAGTTCTTTTTGGAACGGAGTAAAAGGAAAGTAGTTCAAACAAATTGAAACCGAGGGAGTAGCTATTATCACAACCATGTCAAGATCTTTAAGTTTTGTAGGGAAGAAATCTATAACAATAGTTTACTCAAATTAAATAGAACTGTAGAGGCTAGCTTCAAGTAACTCCTACAAACACTTTGCCAATTATATAAAAGTGCAACATCATTGGTGTTTAGCTGAATAAATTACTCAATGGTTAATGTAATCATGTGATTATTTAAGTAAGCTCAGGTAAATGCAGTATCAATGTCCAAACTGTAATGTCATGAAAATGATCTCTAAAAATATATTACTTATGAAGAATAAAAGTTTAAAAGAGGACAGACAATGAAAAGTACAGACCTGAGGGCGAACTTCCTTATTTGGGGGCTTAGCACTATTTTGGGCAACGAAGGTGTTGCCAAGCATCAGTTCATGCCTACCTGATCATGAGATATTGGTATTTGTTAGTACACTAGGAAAATTTTTAAATGGACAGAATAAATTGCTACATACGGAGTGTTATCGCAAGCGAAAAATGCAAAAGGCTCTAAGGTCCTTTGGGGATTTAAGTGCAAAGCGCAAAGCGCAAATAACGTTCAGCTTTAATGAAAAAAGGCGCAAATGGAAAAAGGCTACAAATATGTATGACTAGTCCAAGATTAATGATCGTATGCATGAAAAACAAATATATTGTGACACTGACACCTCAGGTGTTTACGGTTGTCCTTTTTCTGGTATAGAAGGCTTGCAAGCCTAAATTTGAGAGTTTTATTGAAATCATGTTCGTATTCGAGAACATCGGTTTTACATTAAAAATTTAAAATATATTTTTAGTTTCTTCTTAAGATGCCTCAAATATTTATGGAAGATTCTTTAGTTATGATACAATTGTGTATGTGTTTATTTTATAGGAGTTTTATTATTTATTAGTATTTTATCAGAGATAGTAAGTCTAGTTATGTCAAAAATTATTACTATATGAGGTAAGCTTTATTCAAAATATTTTTTCATTAAATGTTATACATTCAAAAAGGTTATATGTATTTTACCACGAACCTATTCAATACCCGAATATCTACGAAATGAAATAAATAGAGTAGAGGTTTTCACTTCCACTTCCACGTGGAAGTGGAGGGAAAGTACAAGAAGGATGTACACCTATTTATTACAAATGATGGAACATTTATTTTGCAGATCATTGATTTTGTAAAGCTAGTAAAGATCATGATCAATTGTGGTGGAAAAAATATCCTATATCTAGTTAAATTCCCACCGCCCACTTCTAGTTATATATATATATATATGAGAATTTCAACCAACGCATCTTCTTCTTAAGATATAGTAGGAAAATGATTCTGCAACTATTTGCTCACGCTAAGGGAAGGAAAAAGTTATTTTTGAAGTAGTTTAGTATATTGAGAGGAGAAGAAAGAATAAATTGATTATCTACCTCAAGTTATTTGATCTCAATTCAAAGTATGTTAAGGCAAAGCTCTCTTTGGGGAGTGACATATACCAACAAGGAAATTGAAGAAAAAAATAAAAAATAAATATATATATATATGATAAGAGTGAAATTGTTTAGTGTCACATTTTTGTAACTGCACTCATTTATGCCTTAGAGCCTTGATTGAAGTTCCCATTAAGTGCGTCTTTGACAACACTGTTAACATACGTGGAAAAGATACTAGTCTAACACCGACAAGTCATGATTCTTGGTCGATATAAAAAAAAAACATGTATGCTATGTTGAAAAGTAATCCTCTTCTTAAAATGATTGACAAGAAGAGAATAAATGAGAGCATTCATGAGTAAAGAAAGTCATTGGAGTTTGCATCATCATGGTCTTAGCAATACTCTGGAGGTGGTCACAAAGAGAAAACTCCTTATATGG
>JAJOOR010001954.1:0-31581 GCA_036250505.1 Solanum acaule | reverse complement strand
CCCCCCCCCCCCCCCCCCCCCCCCCCCCCCCCCCCCCCCCCCCCCCCCCCCCCCCCCCCCCCCCCCCCCCCGCCCCCGCCAAGGGATAAAAAAATATTTGAAATTTCTTAAAAAAGAAAATCTAAAAAATTTAATTTTTTCTTGGATGGGGAGGGTCGGGGTACGGGGTAGAAGTAAGAAAAAAAAAATGTAATTTAAGGTTTGAGGGGAGTTTTGAAAAAATGTTTTTCTTAATTTTTGGAGGGAAGTCATTTTTAATTTGAGGAAAATTAGTTGATTTGGAAAACATTTTCCAAGAAAATTGAAAAACATTTTCTTCACACCAAACAAACCCTAAGTCATTTTTTCGCAATCAAACCGTCAATTGTTATTATTTAAAAATAAATAAAATAATTTGATTAAAAGAAATAACATGAGTTTCTTCCCTTTTCTCAAAAGTGCATTTGAAATAATCTTCAAATTGTAAAGACTTGAGTGTGTTGAATTGTGAAATTAGTTGTTTCTCTCATACTACAATTTTTTATTTGTTTAATTTATTTAAAAGGGGAAAAAGAGAACTGCTTAGTGACAATAATTTGATTAGAATTCCAAAATTTTGTGAGGAAACAACCTGATAAGAAAGACAGCAAAAATTAAAGGATTTAAATTATATGTCCTAACAATGTTAAAATGTGTAACTAATTATGTTATGTCATGTTATTATTTAACAAGTTACTTATCATTTAGTTTACATTAGCCAATATTTAATAGAGTTTCATGCAATTAATTTATTTTAGATGAGTTAATGATGTAAGTTTTTCAAATTCATAAAATTTAAACTTTTAAGAATATATGAAAAATTGAAACATATAAAAGAAAATGGAAAATTAGCATGAAGAAGGATAATAGCAATGGACCGGTTGCTCAGGAGTGGCCCTTCTTGTTATGGATGGCTTGAAAGTCTCATGATTGACAAAAGTTGATCCATAACCCTACATAATTAAATACAAGTGTTGAAACAATAATAAACGACTAGTGTTAGATAAAAAGATATTGATAAATATTTTTTTTTCTATTAAAATATCCTTAAAGACATTTTAAAAATATAAATTTCAAAGTATATTTTATATTTAAGAAGTGTGAATAACGAAAAAAATGATATATTTCAAAAATTACCCAAAGAAAAGGAATAGCTAATCATAAAAAGTATAGTCAAACAAAATATACTTATAAATCGTATAACCATACGTAAGCTGATCAATTTTGAATTGATTTTGATTTAAAAACACTTTTAATATGTATCAAATGCATAAATAGATAAAAATGTATATTAATTAGTCAAAAACACTCTCCTTATAATGTTAATATTTTCTTGTTATTAGTTTTGCCAAAACCATGAAATCCCTATATGTACAAAGTACAAATAATTACTATCTCTATTTGAAGGAAGAAAAAAGTACTTACAATTTTTTGGAAGGGAGAGATTATTGATAGAAACATTCTGATAGAATAATAATATGAAGAGGAAAAACTTGACACCATAGGAAGTACTCTTGTACATGTATTTATTAGATCATAGAACTGCTATATTTGATTATTATTCAAACTGAAAAGATCTTTTTACTATTCATGCATTAAGGGTTGTTTGGAAGGTCACCCTGGTGGCCTGGTAATTGGATTTGGTGTAATTGAGTGTAATTATATTGTCTGTCCTGCTTCGCTGGTCATGTAATTATCTGGCCAGCAGATAGTTGAGTGTAATTGACAGGGTGTAGTTACACTCTCCAATTCACATGGGGAGACTGTGAATGGCTGGTAATTACATGGTGTAATTATAAACTAATTACTTTTTAATTTCTTCCTTTTATTTATATTTTTATATTTTTCGTTTTAATGTATTTTTTTGATTATTTTAAATTCTTTTTTATTTTTATTATTCTGATATTTTCAAAAATAATAATTTATTAGTTATATTTCATTTTCTTCTTATTCTCAACCTTTACTTCATGTGATTTCATGCGATTTTTCGTATTATCTAAAAAAAATTATTAGTATAGTTTTGTTAGTATTATAATTTTTAAATTAAAGTAAAATTCGTTGTTGAATAAGGTTATGTACTTACGTTTTCCTTTTGTTCTAAATCATATTTATGTATGTTATGTGGAAATTTGACATAAAAGTATTATGTTAATTTTTTTGTTTTGAATTTAGAACATATGTTATATTTTCACTTTCATTTATTAGGAGTATTGACTTGATATTTTAGATTGCAAGCTATTTTTTTCAAAGTTAGACTTGATAGATTATCTTTTTGTCAAATACTTTATAATTTTATGAAATTATATTTATAATATTATTCTTTTTTGTCAAACATGCATTTCATGATGTTCATAAAAATTTTATACTTTTAGATTTTATGATTAATTTAATCAAAAAATACTAAATTGAAAAATATAAATTAATTTTTTTTTTTATAATATTAGTTAAGAACATATGTTTATTAGCTAATATATTTTCAAAAGACAATATATATCTTAAATATTCAATTTAATATCATTTATAAAGGCCCTTATTTGTGTAATATAAATTTTTACTTTTAAAATTTAATATAACCTTATGATTACACTTGTGCAACCAAACAGTACACTTGTAATTACGCTGTTGCAAACAAACAAATCATCGTAATTACTAGGTTATGTAATTACTAGGCTAGTAATTACTACCCTAGTAATTACACCAATTCCAATTACTTGGTGACTTTTCAAACAGACCCTAAATAAAGTGATTGGGGTACGATATATTCTACAAATCCAACACTATTCATCTTTTCCCGATGTCTTTTGAGTCGAGCTTGCGCATAGGGCTTGTCCAGTGCAGTTTATATTTCCTGTGTGGTTTGCAAGCTTTTACACAATGTGAGATTTACTTGATGCACACAAAGTGCTCACCAGAAAGTGCTCACCCTAAGGGCAAATATTGTGCTCACCCCCAAAAAGAAACAAGCACTAGCAGGGAAAATGGTTTTCTAATCCTTTACAAATGTGTTTTTAGTTTGATGTTCTTTTTATAAGAGGTATGCCATTTTTCTCTATTCAAATTGTAAGTGGACAAGACTACATGAAAACAAAATTTCATAGCTAACAATATATTTTTTATGCTAATCTCATTTAAGTATAGATTAACGATGAATTATAAGAAATCTAATTAGCTAAGAGCTATTTAACAATGAATTAGCTGAGAATTATAAATAAAATCCGTAGCTAATTCTATATTTGTTAGTAGAGCTATCTCACGAACTAATTAAGTTCTTTCGAGCGTTCTTATAGTTCTTGTTGAAATCTAGCTAATCTACATATGTATAATATAATACTAATATAAGTTATGCATGCAATATTAAAATAACAATTATAAAATAATAGTGTTAGACTTTGTAACAAATTCATAAAATTATTATTCTGCTTGAAATGCTTATAACGAACTTAAATAAATATTTTTGAACAAATACTCCCTAGCTACCTAACAAATTTATAAAAATGTTATTTTACACATGATATATTAGATAATAGAGTAGGTATCTTAGAGTAAGGGGCTATATAGGGGCTAAAAAAATATATTTGAACAAATACTCCAATTCGTTGTCATATTGTGCGCCGATTGCATACTTAACTTGCGATTGGACACACGATATAATTTGGAATGCTAAATTCTCCAAAGAAAAACATAATTTGGAATTTTAAACATTAAAATGAAATAATACATAAACTTATTATTTAAGTTGGTCTCAACAGATATTTATGTTCTCAATTTTTTAGTGTACATAAATAGATAATTGGACTTGTACAAAGTTGAACAAGTAGACACATGTGTCATACGTGACATAATACATATAGGACACCATGTAGGATGTGAATTGTCATGTATATGGACGTGTAGGACAACACATGTGTCTACTTGTTCAACATTATATATGTATAAGTACCTACTTGTATACAATCCAAAATTGGAGGACATAGATGTCACTTGAAGCCAAGTTAAAATGCACCTTTATGTATTATGCCTATAAAATTTGACTCATAAAGTTTATATTTTGCATAGGATCCAATATTTTAAATTTATATTTAAAAAAAGAAGAAGAAAGAGACAAACCCGATAAAAAGTGATTGTTCATTATGAAAGGATTATATTAATGTAATGGTATGATCCGTCATTATTCAAAGGGCACCTCGTGCAGAGTTCCATAAATTTTTGAAATATGTTGCCAATTTAAAATTGGAGTGACACAATGAAAATCTCAGAATTTCAAATTTGTCCCTGGCTGACGTTATCCCACCGTAGCAGAAATATTCCCGCTATGGCGTCACCGTTGTAGAGATGTGTCAATTGCTATAGAGGGGTCATCGTAATGGTGGAGCCAGAAATTTTATTAAGGGTGTCCAAGAATAATGGTATGTGGTTGTCAAAATAAAATAAAAAAATATTGTGATATTTGTGGTTCAAACCTAAAACTCTTTCATTCAAATGGACACCCATTATCACTGCGCCAAAGGCATAGCTTTTGTCAAGGGTGTCCAACTTTAAATATATATCCTTTAAATGTAGAATTTGACATATATATACAACGTAATTTTCCGACGAAGGGTGTTCAATTAGACATCCTAGGGTGGCTATGGCTACACCATTGGGTCAGTGGGGAAGAAACTAAAAAATGTGAAATTTTTTAATTGTTCTCCTCCTCTTTCGTGGTAAAACACACGAGGGTTACTCCAAAAACCATCCAAAAACTGCTCCAAGCTTGAGGACAAGGAAGAGGAGGGATTCTAGTGCAAGGCGGGTTAAACCAGAAGTAGAGTCAGAATTAGGAATTTGAGGATTCTAAATTTTAGGACAGAACAACTTCAACTATATCCGATAAATTAATGAACGACAATATACAATTTTTTTAAATGAATCATTTATACAAAATGTAAATATCATGCTATTATATAATGGCTCTCGAAGACTTCTTGTACCATGCCACATTTGAGAAACCCTTTGAGAGTGTTACTTTTGGAAATCAAGTATATACATCTAAATCGAAAGTGGCCTATAAAATATGATATCGTGTTTGCTGAGTTTAACCTTGTTTTCAACTTCCCTTGAATAACAAGAAGCCACTTGTCTCTGCCAAATATTTATTGCCCTATCTCAGTTTGACATGGGCACACTCAAAGAAACACAGGAAAATAGGCAAGCATTTACGTTCAGAATAAGGTCTTATATATATAGCCACCATAAATTTACAAGACCCATAACAGACGTCTACAAGCCTCTAAGATTAAGAACCGCTAATTACTACCCAACATACCCATTATCTATATAGGAAAATGAAGACTCGAGGGGTGTGTGCGCGCAAGATATGGATGTAAAACTCAATGAGTGTTGATTAACTAGTTCTAAAATCGATTGTTATGCATGAATGTATTGTTGTCTTGAAGTTTTAACCTAAAAAATTCAGTGGTTGCAAATATTGATTGAGCTCTCTAACAATATTTTAGCTTGGGAAAGAAAAATGGAGTTGAGTTACATACAATAGTGAGGACTTGGTGAAATTAGTTTACGAATTTGAGCTAGAGATAGGATAATCTTATTGATATTCAATTTAATGGTATGAGTTAGGGATAGTCTATCTACGCAAACAATGTTTGATGTTTTATTGATAAGGGTCTTGCAGTTCGAGTGAATCTTAGGGATATGCGTTTGATAGTTCAAGAGAATATCGAATATAGCGTAGACCAAACGCTATCCATGTATCAATCGATTTGATTGTGATTAATATTTACCTATTGTGTCAAAACCCCATTGTAATGCACACACCCGTAGTCATTTTCAATCTTGGTAGATAATATTTGTGTTGATTCCCTATAGTTGATACTTGATATTGAGGATTTTTAGTTGTTTCTAACCCCCCCACCCCCCCCCCCCTCATTTTATACATTAATGTGTGTTGAGAATTCAATTTGCTAGTTTGTTTTGGGTTACAAAATTAATTTGAGAGTGATTCCCTCTTCCAATTCTTGTGGTTCGACGCCGACCTTTAAAAATAGGTTTTTTTTTGCATACGATCGCTTATGCCCCAAAAAATTGGACATAGTTGAGCGTTTATCATTTATACATGGAACTTATTCATGTCACACCTTTTTTCATCTGATTTTCCAATTGAAATGACCTTTTTGAATCTCTTATCGAAATAATTTTTGTTGTTAAATTCCAAAAATATCCTATAAGAATAAATGAGACAGAAAAAGAATGAAATATTTATATCCATTGGACAGTAAGTAAGAGTGGACATAGTACAGTAGATATGACAATTGAAATTGGTATTTGGCATATGTTTTTAAATTGGTATTCGATATAATAATAATATTGAATATCGAATACCTATCGAATTATATAGTTAAATATACAATTCATGAATATATATATAAAGGAGAAACATAGAGAAGGTGATGTGACACCTCTCTATGGCCGTCATTCCTATTTATCTTTTTTCTCCTTTATTTGGCATATTTTTCTTCATTTTCTCAATAAATAATTTGTTTATTAATTTAAATATTCAATCATATTTACTATTCTAATAAGTTACAAAAAACCTCCATCTATTTATCTTTTCTACTTAAATAACATTCCTCTTCTACTTCTTTCTAACTATTGTTATGGTTTACCCTATCTATCAATAACAATCATCTATAGAGATGTTCAATGTTCATTTTCATTTTTTCATTCTTTCTCTTTATTAGTATAGTTTTTTCCTCCTTTTTTCTTTCATCTCTTTCATCTTTCATATACTTAATAATGTCATGATATGGTCTTCACTTTGATAAAGATCATATATATATTCTTTAAGGATTCATCATAGAGATTTTCACATTACTTTGGTACAAGTTCATCAAAATGAAGAAGGAATCTTAATTATCTTGGAAGATTCATCAAAAGAGATGGTCATATTAGTATAAAAGTTCAAATGATTTCTAAATATTTTGAAGATTCATTAATGTATTGTTTTAATTTCAATTAATATTATTTTATTATTTTTAATTTTATTTTGATCAAATATATAAATTTTCTTTTGTTAAACAAAAATTAAATTATGAAACTCTACTAACCAACTTATTAGAAAGTTCAATTAGCATTTTTGTTAATTTACTTTGTTGTTGTTGTTCTTCTTCTTCTTATTATTATTATTATTATTACTATTATGCGAATGAATGAAGATGAAAAGTATCACGTTTTTGTTCTTGTGTGTATCTGTTTGTCAATTTCTAATTAATATTCTAATTTTTTGTCATTGCTAAAAGGTATAATATTAGCTATGTTACATTTCTCATAGCTATGAGATATCGCTACCCCTAAAAATATATGATATGGTCTATCATATTAGAAATCAATCACAAAATAAATAAACTATCTTTTTAGTATTTTTAAAACTTTTAATTAATAAATAAATTATTTAATTAAAAGAATGAAGAAAAAATTCTCATTGTACATATATAATAAAAAGTTATTTTATAGTTATCCTATAATAAATGTGCATTTGTGATTAATATGTATTTAACTTGTAATTATTTAAAACAAAAATTATCTATCTTATTTTTCACATTAAAGAAAGAGTTATCTTTTGAATAGTTATTATCATATATTAATTTTTTTAGTGATGACAACATTAATAATTAGATTAATGTTATAAAACTCTTCCACTCCTCTACATGTGTGTATCTAATTGTCAATTTCTAATTAATATTCTAAATTTTCGTCATTGTTGAAAGGTATAATATTACATATGGTACATTTCTCAAATCTATTAGATATTGTTGCCCCTAAGAATATATGATATGGTCTATCATATTAGAAATCAATCACAAAATAAATAAACCATCTTTTTATTATTTTTAAAATTTTTAATTAATAAATAAATTATTAATGAAAAGAATGAAGAAAAAAACTCAATGTGTACATATTTAATAAAAAAATATTTTATAGTTATGCTATAATAAATGTGCATTTGTGATTAATATGTATTTAACTTGTAATATTTAAAACAAAAATTATCTATCTTAATATTTCACATTATAGAAGGAGTTATCTTTTGAATAGTTATTATCATATATTAATTTTCTTTAGTGATTACTTCAATAATAATTAGATTAATGTTATAAAACTCTTCCACTCCTCTACATGTGTTAGGGACAAACATTAATCCAACTATTGATATATCTTTCTACAACTTGACACTTCATGTACTCTAAAAAATTTAATATTTTATCACGCTATGATAATTTTTATATAATCGAGTAGATAAGTAACACATCAAATTACTAATGACATCATGAATTCTTATAAATATACATTTTATTTTATATTATGTTATTCAATTCTTTTATTTTCTATTGCAAAGTATAATCTCTAATGTAGTGTTATATAATTAACTTAATTTCTTTTTCTTAGGATACTTTTTATGTTTTTCTTCTTCTTATCGGCAATGTTAAGTGGAAATTAAAGTTTGAAATTATCTTTCTAGCAATAAACTGAATAGACAACATCAAAACCGTGACTTGATTTGTATTATTTTTTGTTACAACTCGATTTCAAAAACTAAAGTTTCGAAACCAATTTCGCAACTTTGGCAATTTTTGTTAAGTTTTGGAAAAATTTATAGTTTGGAAGTCGCCACTTAATTTTTTAGGAGAAATTAAGAAAACCATTTTAAAAAGGGGGTTTATGAATGAAAACATTTTAACAAAACCAGAGTTGGGTAAGGGTTCAAATAATTCTCTAAGGAAGGATTTAAGCATCTTAGAGAATCCGCTAATACGCGGTTGACCGGCGGATTTAAAAGTTGGCTAATTTTATAGAAAGGGTTACTTATAAAAATCTTGTTTGAAACTTGTATAAAATATCTCTTGATACTTCTAAAAAATCTCAAGAGTAAACCTAACTTAAAACTTTTATCCATAGTCATGTTTTGAACCCTACGATTAATTCAAACTCATAAACATGGAGTAAAGGATCTTGTTTAACAACTATGAAAGGATATTAAAGATCCTTAAGTCATTCATACAAAGCCCTAAGTTACATTAAAAGACAACTAATTTATTTTAAGAAACTTAACAATTTTTATCCTATTCAAAAATTTGAACTAAATTGTTAGTTCAAACTCATAAACATGGATTTAAAGCTTTTCAATAACTATGAAAGAACATGAAGGGTTCTTAAGTCATTCTATAAGCTTAAATTACCCAACTTAAAATGGGTTTTGGAAATTTGAAAATTTTAAAGTAAACAAACGACAAAATATGAAATAAAAATCCCTCCAAAGGATTCATCTAAGTTAACAAAAATAATGTTAGAAGTTAAAAACAACTATCACAAAATCACGATATAAGGAAAACAAAAGCGCGAGTAGAACTTGGACAATTTTAAGTCACTTGTTGCTTCTTATTTGCTGCTGCTGGGGTTGTTTTTGAACTCATTTTTTAGTCCGAAAAATGTTATTTCCAGCCTTTTGAGACTGCTGGAACTGCTGCAAAAATCAGGTGTTCGAATTTCGGCCAATTTGAACCCAAAGCACTCTCATTTCAGCTCTTTTGAGCTGTTGTTGCTGCTGGTTTTCAGGCTTTAACTCCAATGTATTTACTTCTCTTTCAACTTGGTAGAGGTTGACTCGAAAAGAAGAATATGCAAGAGATTGGGAGTCCAAGTGGACTCAATGGAAGAGTGTTCATGAAAAGAAAAATGAGAGAAATAAGGATTAGAACCAATATGAAACAGTATCAAGTTAAGCTAATAACTTAAGATGACTGTAGTGACAGCAAAAGTGCAGAATTTAAAACATCTATTCATATTGAAACTTAACAAACATTAGAAACCATAATAGGCATTATAAGCAGATAACAAATTTAAAAGCTCATGGCCATAGCCTTCAAATATAATTAATGCAAAATATGTCAACACTAGGCAAAATTCTCAAATAGAACTAATCCTAAGGATTCAAGAGAAACACTGTGATATATTATAACTTATCATACCATTGAACTTACCTAAGCCTAAAGAAGCAGTAGAGAATAAGAATGAGTTGTGACTATCCTAAACCAGGGAGTTGAACATGCACCTTATTTAAACCATGAGTCAATCACACTAGGATATTAATGTTAAGTCCACTAATATTAATAGCAAAAAATTGATACAAGCTAGGTTGAATCGAAATGCAAGGTGAGGATATGAATTTAAGCTTCCACCTATAAGAACAAATAGAAATTAATTCTAATTCCTAGGCAGCAAACAGAACAGTGGAGAATGAACTATAAAGCTACATTTAATCAAGAAACACATGAGTGAAACATGAAGAAAACAAAGGCATGTGGAGTTGCAAGATTACCGGAAAAGCATCTTAGAAAAAAAATCGATGAAGAGACAAACCAATAACTATTTCCGTTTTTTAAGATCAAAGCAATACGCTTTATGGAGAAACAAATGTTAGGAACAACAATACAACAATGACAACTATGAAACTAGGAACTAAAGATGATAAGAATTTAAACAGCTCTTGAAATTAAATTTAAACCAAGACAAATCCCTTATGCTTATAGGATGAAAGTAACCCAACTTAGATGAGAAGAGGATTAAACTAAAACACATAGCAAGAAACTGAAGCTCAGGAAATCTCAACCAGCCCATGAGTTCAAGAAAACATCAAGGTTAAAAAGAATATGCAGTGCACTTCAAGAACAAGATTAACTTTAAACTGAATAAAGGTACATTTTCGAACCAACAGTAAGGAAATTCAAAGATTTGAAATTCATTTTAATTCAAACAGTCCCTGAAATGATCTCGGAATCATACCAAAACACATGTTATTAGCAAATTAAAACTTGAACAAATATCAACTATGAAGAAACACGAACAATGAAACCATCAAACCAAAGAGAACATTAGAAAATAAATAAAATTTCCAAAGCAACAATCCTTAACAGAGGACCTGAACTAATATATTTGATATTTCTATGAATCGATTGTGCAAACACGGAATTGAATGATTATCATCACAGGAACAAGCATAAGGACTAGGACTGAGATGAACATTAATATTCAAGACCAAATCAGGCGAGCAACATGAATAGAACACCAAAGAAGCTACGGAAATTTATGACTATAACAACAAAACAGTAAGAACAAAAGAAACGTTATTAGCTACTAAAATGTCAAATCAAAGTCTAACACATGAAAACTAAAACAAAGCTAAGAACACATAATAAATAGAAAGCATAGAAGAACTGGGAATTAAATGAAACAAAGCTAAGAAAGAATTACCTCTTTCCGGGCAACGAACCAAAACGACGAGTTGAGAAGACGACTCCACCACCTCTTTCAACTCGAACAAACCACAAAAGCCAATATTTTTTTTTAACTATTGGACCAAGAATTTCCAAACCTTATAGGGGTACTCTTAGGTCTCAAAAACCTCCCCTGAACAGTGAGCAAAGAAGGGCATTTATAGGGAAGCTTCTGGGTCGAATTTGAGGGGGAAAACGATGAGAGTAAAATCGGGCTAGAAAAGGGGCCAAAATTTGAATTTCAAACGAAATTCTATCCAGCATATTCCCAATGATTCTCGCAATTTCAACGAATTGAAGGCGAGAAGGAGGGCTAAGATCGACCCATCATCCTTCGAATGCTACGTGGCTCGATCTTGAGGCCACAAGGAAAAATTGCAGCTGGAATCGGCACTGGAACAGCACTACGCGTACTGTTTGTCGAGGTAAATGGAGAAGACGACAACGAAAAGCAGCCTACTGTTGTACGCGTACTGCAGCTGCTGCTTTCCGTGTGTTTTGACGGAATTGTTGTTCACGTTTGGAGACGTTTGCTGCTCTGTTTGAGATCGTGCTTTGTGAACATTGGAAGATGTCGCTTCCCTTCCGTGAACTTGTCCTCGCGTGAGGAAGAGTGAGGCGCGTATAGGGGTTGTTTTGGAGTCGTTCACGTGTTGCTGTCTGGGAATTGCTTTTCGTTGCTGAAGTTAACGTTTTGGACTGCTGCTAATGTTAAAAGAGACGTTGATGGGTCTCTTTGTTGGTAAAGAATTGGGCCGGGTTGGGTAGTTATTTGGAGAATTGAGGTGGGCTGAAGTATGCTGGAAATTGGTTGCTGCTGATGTGAATTGGAGAGAAGTGGGCTGTTGAAATTTGTTGTAAAAGGGCCAAATCTTGTCTTCTAAAATGAGTTGAAGACACAGTAAGGAAAGACTAGAATTGTAATTAAGCAAAAGGGCCAAATGATTGCAAACTTAGTCCATTTAAGTTAAAAACTTAACCAAATTGAGGTAATTAATTAATTCAGCTAGAACTTAAATGAAATGAATTAATATAATTAACTAAAGAACTTCTTAATTTTAACAAAATAAAATAATTAGCTTAATAAACGGCATAATACATATATTGGACCTTAAACTTGGCTTTAAATTTTAACTTTGACCTCCAACTTTCATAGTGCACAAACAAGCACTTTAACTATCTAACCTTTTAATAAATAAACACGCGATTTTTGGAGCCAAGAGCGTGAAATGCAAACGCTGCCACGTGTATTAGTGAGCCACTCAATGGCTGCCAACTAATTAAACACTTTACACGTGTATTTTTGAACTAAAAAAAAAAAAAACTAATTAAGGGTAGAGTTGTCATTTCAGCATTTTTTTTACTGTTGTAGGCCTTAAAAATCACTCCTAACTCGCGCAAAAAACGTGCACATCATGCGTTTTGCCATGTAAGACACGCATGTTTATTTATTAAAAGGTTGGATAGTTAAAGTGTCTGTTTGTGCACTATGAAAGTTGGAGGTCAAAGTTAAAATTTGAAGCCAAGTTTAAGGTCCAATATATGTATTATCCCCTTAATAAACTAATGACTCAAAATATAAACTACTAATTTAGACAAAATTAATTTAATAAAATATTCAAATAAAACTAAAATCTTTTTGAGACGATTTTCGAACATTTATAAAATAAACTAAGTATGTAAAAACATAATTATTATAAAAAATTATAAAAAGCGACCAAAATTACTTCAAACACTTGAAAAAATATTTTGAACTTTATAAAAACTAATTATTTCAAATCGTTTGAAATTTAAGAAGCTAAAAAGTTAACTCATATCATGGAGGATCAAAATTGGGTGTCAACATTTTTTATACACTTTTTATTGAAAAATAGTCAATTAACGACATCAATTATTTTAATATATATTTAATTCCGCACGACGCGCGGATAAGTACACTAGTATTATTATAATACTACAAATATATAAACAAATGAGAAGACAGTTTCTTTGGCCTCTTAATGCTCCTATTAATTACTCTTAATTGGACTTCACTATTGCATAATTGCAACTTAAAATCTAACTATTTCATGAGATCTTTCTTGCATATATATTATCACTATATGTGCTTCTTCACTAAAAGGGTAGAGAAAAAAGTGATGAATACAAATATTCTTCCTCCAATATTTGTTGTTAGATTCTAGCTCCTAGTTTTATATTAGAAGAGTTTGTTGAATCTTGTTCCTCGAGGATAGTGTCTGACACGCTTCAAGCTTTGGTAAATTTCCTATAAGTGTTTGTGGTGAAGTATTTTCCGTAAGAATTCCACCACTTTTTCTAGCTAATAAGGAGTTGAGAAGAAAGTTTCCCCTACCGCCATCACCATCATCCCTCAACTTGACTTTGGCTTTGAATTTGAATTGGAATTATTTAATTAAAATTTTGTGGCCGATTTCTCTATATTTATTTTTTGGGCTCAATGCCAATGTAACATCTTTTCATGTGCTCAAAAGGGTGTATACCATACACAATTATTTTTAATCACAGAAAAGTGACATTATTTTTTGTAGAGACTAAGAAAATGGTCTCCCACATAAATTGAGACAGAAAAAATAATCGACTATATAGCTAAAACTAATTAGCTAGACACGTCGAAATACTCTAACTGGAAATCCATTTTTCACCTTTGATGTAAAAGTCGAACTATAAACAGGACTATAACCATCCACTGCTGGAACAAGCTGAAATTGGCTTAGCACATTAGCAGCTACCAATTTTATTTGCATAAAAGCAATGTCTATTCCGAGCAATGTCTATGTCATCGAATATGTCATCAAAGAAATATGTCAGAGAAAAAGAAGTGTTAGCAGAACTCAGAGAAACAAGAAGAAATATGACATTCAATGGGGTATTGGTGGTGTCGGTGGCAAAAGTTTCAGCAGAGATTTGGCAGCTGCTGGCATGTTTGCCAGAACCAGTAAGCAGTCATGTTAGTTTGGAACTGATATTAAGTTTTGATGATTTAACAAACTTAGGAATCTAACAAGGAACCAAATCCTTGATATTATGACTGCCGGCAGGGGAAATGAATGAATAAACTCAGTGTGAGGAATATTTGTGTGTAATCATTAAAAAGGGGGAAAATGTTATATTCTAGGTGTTTTGATAATCCTCACAAATGCAGGAACTTGGTCCCTGGCAGAGTGCTCTCGTCCAGATTCAAATGGGGTACAACTGTAAAGCTGTCATGTCAGGTGGTAGATGAAAAGTGCAGTGTACTGCACCAATAGAAAGAGCTGATGAGATTGTCTATTTCAGTGTCTCACAAATGCAGAGACCTAGTCCCTGGCAAAGTTATCTCCATCAGATGCATAATGGGATACAACTATAAAGCTGTCCTGCCAGTCAGTGGTTGGAGAGGCGCCATCGTACTAACTAATCAGAATAGATGAAGGTGTTTGTCCAATGGGAACTCCCAAAGAACATTGCAAGGGCCTGGTCCCTGCAAGACTGCGATATGAAAAGTTGACAAGACAACCGTCAGAAAAGTTGCCACCTATGATGCGGTAGGTGAACAACTTTTTTGAACAACAGGCTTTCAGCCAATAAGGTCGTCTCAAGGAGTTTGTGTGTGTTTTAGATAGTCTTCTCACCAAAAACACAAACTCAAGTTTTGGCAAACAAAGTTTTGGATTTCAGAAAATTCAAAAGCTCAAAAGAATAAGCCATCTTCAAGGAAGAACATTGCTAATGCTCAACAAAGGGACCTGATGAAGTGCTGAAGAGTCTTTGTTGTATCTTGAGCTTTGTGTCTTATGTGCTTACATTGTAAATCTATTCCTATGTTATAAAGGAATTAGATCTTTGTTTTGTTCTACCAAAAGTCTAAGTCAGTTAAGGTCAATTGATTTAGTGGGCAGCATTGTTGCTGCTTAGTCAAAATTCTAAGTCATCTAGTGGTAGGTGGTTTAGTGGGCAACGTGGTTGTTGCTTAGTCAAAATTCTAAGTCATCTAGGTGGGATGGTTTAGTGGGCAACGTGGTTGTTGCTTAGTCAAATTCTAAGTTATATAGAGGTGGGTAGTTTAGTGGGCAATAGTATTATTGCTTAGTTGATCTCTTTGTAGTAAGAGTTGCTACATTGAGGGGGAAGGAATTTAGAGGTAAATTCCTAGGTTGCAAGCAGTTGTAATCTGAATCGTTGCTCCGTTTGAGTGAAATGGAGTTTGGGTTGAAAAGCCTGTGAGAACAGATCGTGGTTTTCACCGCCCTTGAGCAAGGGGGGTTTTCACGTAAAATTATTGTGAAGATTTTACTTTTAGCCATTTACTTTCTACATCCATTTCAGTTATTGTTCTTGTGGAGTCAAGGGACATGGTCCTTGACGTATAGTGGACACATACTACTGCTTGTGCTTACATTACTGTTCTTAGTGTGTCATGGGACCTGGTCCATTGACTGTTAGTGGAAGCATACATTTCAACAAGTCAGCAACTGTTGGATCTTGTTATCTGTTATCCTTTTCAACAGATTGGTCGCTTAGCTCTCTGCTTCGGCACTTTCCTCAGAAGTTATTCTCACACTACTCCTACCTCATCATCATATCATCAAGATTATAATGATTCTTCTGTTTCTTCTTCATCATCTTCTTCGCGTTTGGGACATAGATGGGTTGATTTCGACCTGATAATCTGATCTCCCTGTAAAGTAACTTCTTTTAAGCATTTGGTTGCAAGTACTTAACCTTCTACAGGAGTTCTAGTTTTTCTGAATGTAAATTGTCAATTTGAGTTGACCCTTTTCCTTTCTTTTCTAGCCCCTTCAAGATGTGGTTGATTCAGTTGTTTGTTCATTAGTAATGGGTTTGGTGAAATCACTTCTGATTTTATAGCAACTGATGTTGGATCCTTTAGGATGATGATACTATTTGGATCATGGGTTTTCCAAGATGTTATTAAGCTTTCCTTGTTATTTTCTACTAATAAAAGTCCACATTTTAATGGTTCTTGAGGTAGAGTTGAAGGTGTTTTTTCAGATCCTTGTATAGTCAAAAAGGAAAAGCAAGTCATCAGCAATATTTTTATGGTATGCAGATTATGGTAGCTGCTGCCTAGCTTAAAGGTGCCTCCAAGAATCAAAGAACCTGTGTGATCATCTGTTGGATAAATGGGTCTTCATTTGCATAACTTTCCTTTCATGATTGACAGTTCTTAAAATTTGGTACTAGTGTTTTTCTCAATTCATCAGTTTGATACTCAGTTCAGTATGAGAATTTTATCTTATTGCCAAAAGAGCAAAGGAGGAATTTAATAACTCGTGTGCACATTCATTTGGTCACCCATAAAAAGATTGGCTCATCTATGCCATTTTCGTTTAAGAAAAGACTCATTTATGTCATTATTTGTAAACTAAAAATACTTTTGGGTTTTGCAAATCATGTTTTACACGTGATCAATTATGACTCGGCCACGTCATTAATTGAATTATTTTTTAAAGGGAAAAGGCAGAAATATGCCATTAAATTTTGAGAAAGGGCTCATCTATACCTTCCATAAAAAATTTGGCTTATCTATGTCATTTCAATTAACAAATAATGTCATGGATGAGCCTTTTCTCAAACGAAAATGGCATAACCAAACTTATAATAGATAGCTAGATGAGTTACAAGTTTGATGGCATATTTGAACATTTTCTCTTTTCAATAAAAATCTCCGTTGTGGATCAGAAAGAATTATCTTTTCATATTGTATGAAATTGTCCCTACAACTTGTTTGGATGATTGTTCCTCGTTGTATTGTATCGATCATATTGTTACTTTTGAGTACAATTTTGTTTTTACTCAAATTTTATTGTATCATATTATTAAATTTCTTGTTATGTAATGATGAAAGTATCACTTATGTAACAACCGATTTACTATGATTGTGTCATTGTCCTATGTAACCATTACTAAAAAAAAGTGAAAATTGACCACCATAGTTGATAGTTGTTGATCGTTTTCTCTGAATACCTACAAAAAATCGATGGTCGATTTAGGTACGACCGATATCGAAAATCAACCAACAGTGGTCGGTTTTACTGACCACATATATTTAGTTTTAAAAAAATCGGTCAATTTTTTATTATATAGTTATAAAATTCATCATTCGGGATTGATCCTTGTCTTTAATTACCTTTACAACTAGACGATTAATGCTTGTTGGTTCAAGATTTCATTTTTTGTTTTTATATTCTTCAAGCTTATTTTTTTGCAAAAATATCCAATCGAATTCGTTTGATTTCTGTAAAAACAAAATTCTGGCAGAACTTTACTTCCGCTAGTAGTGTTTGGGGGTGAGGTGTTATTACATAATAAACATCACATCAATTAGTAGTAAAACTTGGCCCTTTTTAGCCTAACAAAAAGCGTTTCCACTTTATCTACGTTTAATTTTCTCAACACAAACAAAGAAGGAACTGTCCAACACACAAAAGGGTTAGTTTGCATCATCCTAGACCCCTCTTTAGCTAGTACGTCTGCCACTTGATTATCTTCCTCATACTCATGTTCAACTGGAGGTTCCTCGGTTGGAGGAGTAGGTCCCTGCAATCAATTACTCCCTCTGTCCAATAATAATTGTCCACTATTGATTTGTCACACACCTTAAGAAATACTTCCTCCGTCCCATTTTATGTGAGGTAGTTTGACTCGGCACGGAGTTTAAGAAAGATAGGAAGACTTTTAAAACTTGTGGTCTAAAATGAATGATAGAAATTTGTATCTATAAATCATTTGATTAAAGGTAAAACGAACATTTAAAGTTAAATTGTTACTTAATATAAAAATGTGTCATTCTTTTTTGGACTGACTAAAAAGGAAAGTAAGTCATATAATTAGGACAATAAGGGTATAATACTATATTGTCCTTTGATTTTATTAAATTTAATATTTTGAAAAATGTGTTAGATGATAAATAATATTTAATACCAAGGGTATAATAGACACAAAAGGTAAACTATCTCTTGATTTTCTAAACTAGACAAGTATTGTTGGACATCTATTTTTAGTATAGTGGACAACTATTGTTGGACGGAGGGAGAAAAATATTTGAGTAACGTGGATGGTCATTGACTTCCTTGCAATGTATAAACTCAATATTGTAGTCCTATAAGCAAGGGTAGAGTGTACACATACTTTATCCTATTTCATGGAGATAAAGAGGTTTGTTTTCAAAAAATCCTTAACTCGAGTAACACCATAAAATAGTTAAAAGAAAAATACTGAAGTAAAGAAAACACAACAAATAATAAGTAAAGCATAACATAACATTTAGAAAACATGAGAAATAACAATGACCCAATAATGTGATAACTGAAGAACATTAAATAATGAGGAGTAACAATTTTTTTTTGTAAAACATGCAACTACAAGATAAAATGTTACTACTATACTAGTATGAGCCGGAACCAAGTATAGCGCACTAAGCTACCCTACCAAACTTATCCCACCTAAAAATAAGATAATGTTCGACAATCTACTAACCTTTTATCGTAACTCATAATCACTATAATCTCTTATTTGGTTATGTTCTTTGTAAGTTGAAATTGTGTCTAATCAGCTCTCCCCGACACTTCTTAATTAGTCTACCTCCTCATTGGGGTTTTGCGTACCTCTTCTCACATGTTTGAATCATCTCAACCTGACTTTTTTCATTTTGTCCACCATAGAGGTCACTCCCTCCTTGGCTAAGGTATCTTCATTCTTAATGATCTTATCTCTCCTAGTACTTCCTTACATCCACCTCAATATTCTCATTTTCTTCACCCCCATCTTTTAAATATAAAAGTTCTTAACTGATCAAGACTCTATTTCATACAACAAAATCAACCTAACCAACACTACCATGTGAGTTGGCTAATTAGAACTTAATTAGAACCTAACCAAGCTTAATTAGAACTTTCCTTGTAGCTCTACCATGCGAATTGGCTAATTTGTAGGTAATAGAGTTGTAGGAGTAGGTTAGGCTAACTTAGTTTCAAGATTAAAATCGTGTGAGATTATAAACACCCTATTTTTAGGTAGGTTGGGATAAATTATTTCAAGATTAAAATAGTACGAGGTTATTTTTATATATACATTGTATATTTCTAAATATCCCCTTAAAAGATGCTTTATATTTAACTAACAAAAAAGTTTGACTTATCGTATATGATTGAGGCATTTCTTAAAATGCGAAGTTATAATATTTTATTATATATAGGTCGAAGTCGAACAAACTATGGTTACCAAAGTATGATATTATACTTTACAATCGAATCGTACCAAATTAATTTGGTATGATAACACTAAGGACAACATAAACAATACAATCATACAAGTGAACTTAGAGGAGGGTGGTGTTCAATGTGTATGCAACCTTACCCTATCTTATGAAAGTAGAGAAATTTGTTTCTGATGGACTCTCGACTCAAGTAAAGCATATCAAATTCATAATCAAAAGGAAATACTGTAGTGAGAAGCTATATAAAAATTAATAGCAACAACAAATAATATGATAACTGAAGCCTTTCAATTTTAATTAATTTGGAGGTCTATTGGGATAGTTAATTTTAGAATTCTATTATGACATGTAAAGCACACGCAATATGTGTTTTGAGGCTTTATTACTACCATGATAGCTCTAGTCGTGCCTAGCTACTAAATTTAATAATATTAATTTTTAAGCACTACTCAAATTTCACTTTTCTAAATGAATGCAAATTAGAGAACATAGGTTGCACTCTATGTTATCGTATTTTTAAGAAATTTAGTCCTAGTTCAAAAATTTAAAGTTGTTAATTATTATATTTATTATATTTTTACATGGTTTTCAAATATATGAATTTTAATTCAAAAACATAAAGCTTATTTGTCAAAAAAAAAAAAAAAAACTTGTATTATTAACTTGTATATATAGTAATTGTTGAACATCAACAAAATAATTTCATTACATCCATAGAAAATGGCTACGAATGATGCATCTAGTATAGCTACGAATTCTCAGTTAATGGCTATTACTACTTAACAATAGCCAAAAAAAAAAAAGAGAGTAAAGTTTCGTAGGTATTCATGCTTCACATTTTAAGAGTTGATTTGACAATTTTTAAAATTAAAATTAGATTTGATTTAATTAAATATTTTTAAATTAAAATTTTGACGTTCAAAAACTTTTGATTTCTTTGATTGATCAAGCAGAAGCTTGCTCAACACTTTCATTGAACACTTCGTCTGCAACTTGAAATAATTATAATTAAATTTGACCAAAGAGGACAAGACAAACCCATGAGATGAAAGAGATACATACAGACAAAAGAGATGAAGCATAGGCGAATAAAATCGATGAAAACTATGAGAAGTGTTTATGGGGGTCCTTATCTATAATAAGTCTAAGCTAAAATCAGAGTTCCACTTGAAACGAAAGAAGGCGAGAACTGATTAAATTGCCCATGCAAAGAAGCAGGAATGTCGACCATCAACACCTTGCTGGTAGAAACTTCTATATAGTAGTAATATATGTTGGTGAGAGAAGGGGAGAAGAAACAAATCATTTTCAAACTCCAATTTTTAAATATTATAATTTGACCCCTCTAACTTAATTAATGTTTAAATGATTTTTTTCCAAAAAAAGAAAATTAAATGGGGCCCACTTGTCCCTTTAGTGGTGTTTCATACTAACCTAATGACATAGTTAATAAGGCTTTATTTGATTTATATGAATATGATGACGTTGTGCAAAATTTGGCAAATCTTATACCTAACAAGATTTATGATGTAGCTATTACTTTGGCCCGAGATGGGGTTGTTGTTTTCACAGATGCATGTTTACAAAGGGATACCCCTATTCAATTTGTTGGGAAGGTCATAACTGCTGAAGCACTAGCAATTCGGAAAGTTGTGGAAA
This sequence comes from Solanum acaule, assembly GCA_036250505.1. Classification (NCBI taxonomy): domain Eukaryota; kingdom Viridiplantae; phylum Streptophyta; class Magnoliopsida; order Solanales; family Solanaceae; genus Solanum; species Solanum acaule. The sequence goes on along the minus strand of JAJOOR010001954.1, from coordinate 10,338 downwards.
GAGCACTATAAAAGGGTTGGTCAAAGGTTCACATACTGTCAGTTGCAAATAATGGTATACAAATGTTGCAAAAGTATGTGATGACATCTTGGGAAATAGAGACCATTTGTGATGATGTCTGGCGATTGATGAAGTCTCTCGAAGAAATTGAGATTATATATATTCCTCGAACATGGAATATGTTAGCTCATAATCTAGCTAAATTTTCTATTTCATGTATAAATAGAATTTCTTGGGATTCTGCCTTCCCATATTGTGTTGTAACTGATGCAATGATGTCTTATGGACATCTGAAACATATTTTAAAGTAATGCAATAAAGTGATTTCTCGGGGAAAAAAATCCCAAATTCTCTATTTTAATCTTCAACTATAGAGTATCTCTATATTGGAGAAAATCAACTATATAATTTCTCACAGGTTACATTTTTGCAAGCTTATAAAATAACAGGAATATTCATATTAGACATTCATGATTCATATGCTTAGTCAAAATGTATAAAATAGAGTTCATAGATTCCTAACTTGTGTCACAGTATCAATGTTACACTCTCATAAGCTAATGTGGAATTTTAAGAAAACTATTACTGGATTGTATGTTGCAATGTACTACAATCGACGTCAATTCATTATTTTTAATGTTTCTAATTCAAAATTGAGCATGAAACTTTGATTCATTTGGCTAATGCATTCTGAAAAAGAACAAAGAGAACCTTGGTTGAAAGAGTAGATAAATAGTAATTTTTCACCTGATTACTACTATATAGAGAAGTCTAGGAGCAGACACTTCTTGGTCGACAAGCCTTCTCTTAGCCAAGGTCATTTATGTAATTTTTATATTTTTTTCGTTTTAATTTGTTTATCTTATTTTTTTTTATTCTTTTTGGATATTTGCAAATTACATAAAAAATAATAATCTACAAATCACCATAATTAACAATTTAAAATATTTAAATTTTAAAAGGCATAAAAATTTGGTTGACTATCAAAATTCTATCGGTGCCACATAAATTGAGACAAAAGAAGTAATAAAGATTATTTGAAAATGATATAAAAAGCCCTATAAATCTCAATGATTAACAACATGAAATATTTGAAAAACATATAAAAAAGTTGGTTGATTCTTTAAATTCTATCTGTGCCACGTAAATTGAGATATATGGAGTAATATGTATTATTTGAAAATTATGTAAAAAGTACTATAAATCATAATAATTAACAAAATAAAATATTTAAAAGCCATACAAAAATTTGAACGATTCTCCATATTCCAACTGTCTCTAAGTTGAGAATGAGAGAGTAACATATATTGAGTCTGTACTGGCACGGGTTCGCATATCTAGTATTTATTACAAATGTTGATGCACTTAAGTTTCTTGCAAGTTACCATCTTGTCCACAAATACATGCAAAAGGGGAAGCAAGGTGCACAAAGCATCCCACGTTAGCAAAGTTCATGAAAGGGCTGCACCTTATAACGGACGTGATGTAGACAACTTACCTTGGTTCAAGCATTAGTGGTTTCTTCCACGTGGCCTATAGGTCACACAAAGACAACGTTACTTTAACTAGTGAAAAGTTTCCTCAAGATGGTTTCACAATAACTGTCATTGTGAATTAACAAATGTGTCAATATCTACTATATACATGAAAAGATGTACATATTTACCTTGTATATATAATGTAATTTTTCCGCCCCCAAAAACATCTAATGCTGCACTAACATAGCTAGTATTTGCTAACCATTATGATTGTCATAATTCTAGAACTATGTCTTTGTCCAGAAGAAGGTACGACATCAAGGCGAGTTTGAATCTTTGCATTAGGACCTGATAGTTGGCTTGGAAATTGGGACTTTGCTCCGATGGATATCAAAATTCCTTTTCCAGATAACGAAGGTTCAGTCCAGCTTTGTCAAGGACACGATGACAAAATTATTGCACGTGAACTCAATTGTTATCTAGAAGAAAAGCTCCCTTGGATTCAATATCATGATCTTGGAATGCTCGGATGGGCTTATTTGACATTACTTAAGCCTTCCCCTCCAAATGTTTGTGGCTCACCAGGTGGTCCTCCGGTGACTTCTCCAAGGGTCCAATTCAGTGATGGGATATATGTAGCCTACAAAGAGGGTGGCGTTGCCAAGGAGAAGGCAAAACACAAGATCATTATTGTTCATGGCTTTGATAGTTCCAAAGACTTGATGTTGCCGATATCCCAAGAATGAAAACTTTTAAAACTCCATAATTAGCGTATTCAGTTTAGTATCTATTATGTATATATGTTATCTCCAAGTTTGCTTGTACCTGCAATATGGTTGAAAATCAGGAAAATTTTGCTGAGTCCAACGTTTATGATTGGACTCAGCAAGATTTTCCTGAGTTTCAACCGCATTGCAGGTGCAAGAGAACTTGGACATAACATACATAGTAGATACTAAATTGAATACACTGAATATGGAGTTATAAAAGTTTTCATACTTTGGATATTGGTAACATCAAGTCTTTGGATCTATCGAAGCCATGAACAATAATAGCGTTGTGCTTTGCCTTCTCCTTGGCAACACCACCTGTTTGTACGCTAAATATCTCCCATCACTGAGTTGGACCCTTGGCGAAGTCACCGGAGGACCATCTGGTGAGCCACAATCTTTTGGAGTTGGAGGCTTAAATAATGACAAATATGCCAATCCGAGCATTCAAACTGTAGTTGCAACTGCTATTTGTGAAATCATAGCTAAAAAGAAAAGGGATAAATGTCACTCCCCGAGCCTACACCCTGGGTGGGACTGGCACTCGGAGACCATTTCTGACCCCAAGCGAACCCTTGGCCTGGCTTACTTGATTCAGCGGAAGACTTAACTTAATGAAACAGTCTCAAATAATAACTTAAAGAATAATAAGTTGGCCAAAATGGCACTTAAGTCTTAAACAACATCTGAACAATAAAGAAAGACATCTGAACTAATAACTATTTGACTGTCTAACTATCTATGAATCCTCTAAACAACTGAGATTAATGTTGGGACAAACCCCACAACATCCTAATAAATGAAAGACTAAAAGCGAATAAAAGAGTCCTCCGGAATGCAAGGAGGCTCACCACTGACTCTGAGCTGCTCAACTGGATCAATGAGTGCTGGATGCTGATCCTGGTTACCTGCGTATGCATCATAATAAGATGCATGCCAACTAGCATTAGTACATTGAATGTACGAGTATGCGAGTTGGAATGCTAAACAACACATAAGCTAGAAGGAATCTGACAGAATCTGAATAACTTACCTGGCTCAACTCAACTCAACCTGACTGACTCATTTCAATATAAAGCAATTTAAAGCAAGTGCAATATAAAGAAAAGTTGTTTAAAACATGTTATAAACTCTGTGTGTATGCAAAGATACAATTAATATGAGATGTATGTAGAAATACAAAAGAACTGATGTATATAAAAAAAATACAATAATTGCTGTGGGAGTTTGAACTGCCTAATGGATCCACTACTCTAATTTGAAAAGGATTCATCTAAAAAGTATGAACCTCTTCTACCCATGATAGCTACATGGTTCTATGAGGGCTGTGGGTTCTTTGAACTCTCCCTCAATTCGGTGCTCAATACTACTCCCAAAAATATATTAGCTCTTTTGTTTTTAAAACATACTTCTTCTGTGATTTGAGATTAGTGCTCAAAACTTAGCTCAAAGGCTATCTTGGAAATCTCAGTTCCCCTGCTTGCTTCATTTAGAAAGCTATTACTCTTTTTTGAAAACTAGCCCGAAGGCTCTTTGGAAATCTCAGTTTCCAATCTTGTTTAAACGTGAAAACATTTCTTTTAAACTTCTTTGGAAATACATAGTCCCCATATGCTTCTTTGAAGAAAAGAACTTCAAACCATATCGTTACTCTTGCTTAACTTCAAAACCTAAGTCTTAAAACGACGCTAAAACATTGTTAAAGACCCTTGAAAACTTTAAGAAACTTTGCTTTGACTTGCTTCTTAACTTCTAGACTTGACTCTTAACTTCTTTGACTTTGAACTTAACTTTCCTTAAATTGAATTATGGATTCAAGGTTCATGATCTCATGTTTATGGATGATATCATGATGTTTAGATGTACTTTAGAGTGTTGGAATCGACTAGAAAACATAGGTACATCACTTAGGAATAAGCACGAGAAGGTGGGGAACGAATGGGGAGAACTGGTGTCCCTGGCGCTTTGAGAGGCGTAGGGCGCTAGCCGTCAAAGTTCAGAGAACTCCCTGAGGCGCTCTGGCTGGCGCGACGTTCCAGAGGCCAAAGTTCAGAGGAACTTTTGTGGCGCTTTGGCAGGCGCGACGCCCCAAGCCCTTGCCCAGAAAATTCCCAATTTTCTCCTTCATTTTTCATCTCTAAACCCTCCAATCTTCCCTAGTTCTTTCCCCAAACACTTAGGATCAATTGTACCCTCAATACACCATCAATCTAACTCGAAAAATAGCCCAAAAACATTAATCAAATCAACCCCCAAGCATTAACAATTCAACCAACAAGAATTCTACAATTTGTTCTTGAAGAACCTCACTTTTCAACATGTAAACAACTCCAAACCAAAGGATTGAAACAAGTTGGTGTGTGGGTGAACTAACCCAACACAAAAATATCTCACATACCTTAATAGGGATCACCCCCGACGAATTCCACTCCTAACGCTTGACGAAATCTTAGTTTTTCTCCCTTTCTTTCTTCCTTTCTCTTTTCTCCAAGATCTAAGTGTGAATTTAATGTTCTAATGTGACCAAAATAATCTTTTACCCCAATAAATCCCTAAACACGAATTAGGAAATTAATTAGAGAAAAGACTACTTTGCCCTTCCCTAAATCCGGATTGAGACTTTCCTCAATCCAACAGCCCAACTTCCGGAAGACATATATCACTCATACAATGTCGGAATTTTGCAAACTCAGAGGCGTTGGAAATATCTCTCCAAGGGCTTTCCAACCATATCAATATCTAATCCTAAATCATCCTGAGCTAGGAGTTATGGCCGTTTGAAAATGGTCAAAACTCACTTTCTTAACTTAGACAATTTTCCAGATTTCCTTATTCTTTCAAAAAAATCAATATTTTCATATTTTAAACTCTTTATAGTCATTTCTAGGTGCGAGATGTTACAGTATCCCCCCCTTGGGAACATTCATCCTCGAATGAGCTTTATTTCATTAAGCTAAGGGTAGCAAAATCAAGTTCAACACCCAACAAGCAAAAGCAAGTAACAACATGCATACTCATAATTTAGCTAGTACTAAGAAGAGGATTAGTACCTTGATATGAATTTTCTCCGGATTCAAAGAGATGTGTATATCTCTTCTTCATATCCTTTTTAGCTTCCCAAGTAGTTTCTTCAACAAATTGGTTCCTCCAAAGGACTTTGATTGATGCGACCTCCTTTGTTCTCAGCTTGCGAACTTGGCGATCTAAAATCTGGACCGGAATCTCCTCATAAGATAAATTATCCTTAATCTCAACATTTTCAGTTTGCACTATCAATGACAGATCTCCCATGCAGTTCTTCAACATAGAGATGTGAAATACCGGATGAACTGCCGCTAATTCCTATGGTAGCTCCAACTTGTAAGCTACACTGCCAATCCTCTTGGCTATGCGATAAGGTCCAATATACCAGGGACTAAGCTTCCCCTTCTTACCAAACCTCATAACACTCTTCATGGGTGAAACTTTCAAATATACCCAATCATCTACTTTGAACTCTAACGCCCTTATCCTAACATCAGTGTAGGATTTCTGACGACTCTGTGCTGTTTTCAATCTCTCTTGAATTACTTTCACTTTCTCCATAGTGTGATGAACTAAATCTGGTCTTATCAACCCTGCTTCACCAACTTCAAACCATCCAATAGGAGATCTGCATCTTCTCCCATAAAGAGCTTCATATGGAGCTATTTGGATGCTAGCATGAAAATTGTTGTTGTAAGCAAACTCTATGAGAGGTAGGTGATTATCCCAATTCCCCTTGAAATCAATCACGCAGGCCCTCAACATATCTTCTAAGGTCTGAATGGTACGCTCTGCTTGCCCATGTCTGAGGATGAAAGGCAGTACTCAAATTAACCTTTGATCCCAAACCTTTCTGAAAAGATTTCCAAAATTGTGCAGTAAACTGTGCACCTCTATCAGAAATAATGGAAACTGGAATTCCATGAAGTCTTACCACCTCTTGAATATACATCTGAGCATAATCTTCTGCTGAGTTGGTAGTCTTTATCAGTAAAAAGTGGGTTGATTTCGTCATTCTATTAACAATCACCCAAATAGAATCATGCTGCCCGCGAGACCTTGGCAAGCCTGTGATAAAATCCATGTTGATCATCTCCCACTTCCACTCCGGAAGTTCTATATTCTGAGCCAAACCACCGGGTCTTTGGTGTTTTACTTTCACTTGTTGGCAATTTGGACACTTAGTAGCAAATTCAGCAATGTTCTTCTTCATACCATTCCACCAGTATACTTCTCTCAAATCACGGTACATTTTGGTGGAGCCCGGATGGATGGAGTATCTGGAGCTATGAGCTTCCTCCATGATTCTCTCTTGGAGTTCATCCACCATTGGTACACACAATCTACCTTGGTATTTCAACACGACATCTCCCCCTTGTTCAAAAGCTAATACTCTTTGCTTTTGAACATTTGCCTTCAAGTCAAGCAAAATGGGGTCTTGGTCTTGCTTTTCCTTCACTTCTGACACTAGTGATGATTCTGCCCCATTCGTCACCACTATTCCTCCTTCTGTGGAATCCATAAGTCTGACTCCCAAGCGTGCAAGTTTGTGCACATCTTTGGCTAATTCCCTCTTTTCTTCCTCAACATGGGTGGTACTACCCATAGATAACCTGCTTAAAGCATCAACAACAACATTAGCCTTACCTGGGTGGTAAAGAATACTCATGTCATAATCCTTGAGTAATTCTAACCACCTCCTCTGTTTGAGATTAAGCTTCTTCTGAGTGAACACATATTGTAAGCTCTTGTGATCAGTGAATACATCAACATGAACATTATACAAATAGTGACGCCATATCTTCAAAGCAAATACTACAGCAGCCAACTCTAAGTCATGAGTTGGGTAGTTCTTCTCATGAACTTTCAACTGTCTAGAGGCATAAGCTATGACTTTGCCATTCTGCATTAACACACAACCCAAACCAACTATAGATGCATCACAATACACCACAAAACCCTGAGTACGTTCTAGTAAGGTCAAAACTGGGGCACTAGTCAACCTCTTCTTCAATTCCTGAAAGTTTTTCTCACAAGCTTTAGACCATTGAAACTTCACTGTTTTTTTAGTCAACTTTGTCAAAGGAGACGAAATGGATGAGAAACCCTCAACAAATCTCCTATAATAGCCAGCCAAGCCCAAGAAACTCCTAATATCAGTTGGAGATGTGGGTCTAGGTCAATTATGCACTGCCTCAATTTTCTGAGTATCAACTTTAATACCATCACCGAAAATAATATGGCCCAAGAATGCCACAGACTCAAGCCAAAACTCACACTTGGAGAACTTGACATACAATTCTCTATCTTTCAAGGTCTGAAGAACTATTTTGAGATGACTAACATGATCTTCTTCATTCCTTGAATAGATTAGTATGTCATCAATGAAAACGATAACAAACATATTTAAATAAGGTTTGAAGACTCTGTTCATAAGATCCATGAACCCTGCTGGTGCATTGGTCAAACCAAAGGACATGACCAAGAACTCATAATGACCATACCTAGTCCTGAATGCTGTCTTTGGAATGTCACATTCCCTAACTTTCAACTGATGGCAGCCTGATCTGAGGTCAATTTTCGAAAAACAGGTGGCACCTTGAATTTGATCAAATAAATCATCTATCTTAGGAAGAGGATACTTATTCTTGATGGTAACCTTATTTAATTGACGGTAATCTATACACATCCTAAGGGAACCATCTTTCTTTCTCACAAACAAGACTGGAGCGCCCCAAGGTGAGACACTTGGTCGAATAAAGCCCTTGTCTAACAAATCTTTCAACTGCTCTTTCAATTCTGCTGGTGCCATTTTGTATGGCGGAATAGTGATAGGATGAGTGTCTGGAATGACATCTATGCCGAAGTCTATTTCTCTCTCAGGAGGGACTCCGGGTAGATCATTAGGAAAAACTTCTGGAAACTCTTTTACTATAGGAACTGATTGAATGGGAGATACCTCAGTGCTTGAGTCATTAACTCGAACTAAGTGATAGATACAACCCTTAGAAATCAACTTTCTTGCCTTAAGGTACGAAATGAAATGATCCTTAGGCACTGCTGAACTACTACTCCACTCTATAACTGGCTCATTAGGAATCTGAAACTTGACAACTCGAGTTCTACAATCTATAGATGCATAACAGGCATAGAGCCAGTCCATACCTAGAATGACATCGAAATCTACCATGTCTAGTTCAACTAGATCAGCCATGGTGTCTTTGTGATTGATGGAAACAGGACAATCACGATACTCTCTCTGCTAGAATAGACTCCCCAACAGGCGTGGAAACACAGAAAGGTTCACAAAGTTTCTCAGGGATAACATCAAACTTATTTGCAACATAAGGGGTTACAAAAGATAAACTTGCTCCTGGGTCTAGCAAAGCATATACATCAAAAGCAAAGACTTTGATCATACCAGTGACAACATCTGGAGAGTTCTCGTACTTTTGGCGACTGGTGATTGATTAGAGGCGAATTGCTACTCCGCTAGTACCAGAAGTAGCTCCTATAGGTGTAGCCCTGTCTGGTGGAGCAACTGAAGAAGACTGGGCTCTATTTCCCCGATTACCCTGCCTATTCTTTGGACACTCTCGCATGAAATTCCCACTCTGACCACACTTGAAACAACAAGTAGAGCCTTCACGACAAATACCTGAATGGTTCCTACCACACTTGGCATAGGCAGGAGGCTAACTACCCCATTGCGCCACACTACCTTGTGAATAGGTAGGTTTAACTCTGGAATTCTGACCATAGTACTCACTATTGTTCTTAGGTGCAGGTGCACTAGCAGATTGTCACGCCCCGAGCCTACACCCTGGGCGGGACTGGCACTTGGAGACTATTTCTGGCCCCAAGTGAACCCTTGGCCTAGCTTACTTAACTCAGCGGAAGACTTAACTCAATGAAACAGTCTCAAATAATAACTTAAAGAATGATAAGTTGGCCAAAATGGCACTTAAGTCTTAAACAACATCTGAAAGATAAAGAAAGACATCTGAACTACTAACTATATGACTGTCTATGAAGCCTCTAAAATACTGAGATGGATGTTGGGACAAACCCCACAACATCCTAATAAATGAATGACTGAAAGCGAATAAAAGATTCCTCCGGAATGAAAGGAGGCTCACCACTGACTCTGAGCTGCTCAATTGGATCAACGAGGTGATGGATGCTGATCCTGGTTACCTGCGTCTGCATCATAATAAGATGCAGGCCAACTGGCATCAGTACATTGAATGTACGAGTATGCGAGTTGGAATGCTAAACCACACATAGGCTAGAAGGAATCTGAAAGAAACTGAATAACTTACCTGGCTCACTCAACTCAACCTGACTGACTCACTTCAATATAAAGCAATTTACAACAAGTGCATTATAAAGAAAAACTGTTTAAAACATGCTATAAACTTTGTGTGTATGCAAAGATACAATAAATATGAGATGTATGTAGAAATACAAATGAACTGATGTATATAGAAATACAATAACTGTTGTGGGAGTTACTCTAACCGACAACCATCACATAAGAGCTATAGTGATGATACAGCGATCAACCTCACGCTGCCTGAGCATCCTATACCCGGCCAAAGGTATAGAACCTGAACTGCCTAATGGATCCACTAGTCTATCTTGAAAAGGATTCATCTACAAAGTATGCACCTCTTCTACCCATGATGGCTACATGGTTCTATGGGGGCTGTGGGTTCTTTGAACGCTCCCCCAATTCGGTGCTCAATACTACTCCCAAAATATACTAGCTCTTATGTCTTTTTTTTTAAAAACATACTTCTTTTGTGATTTGAGATTAGTGCTCAAAAACTTAGCTCAAAGGCTATCTTGGAAATCAAAGTTTCCTTTCTTGCTTCATTTAGAAAGCGATTACTCTTTTCTGAAAACTAGCCCGAAGGCTCTTTGGAAATCTCAGTTTCCGTTCTTATTTAAATGTGAAAACATTTTAAATCTCTTTGGGAATACTTAGTCCCCATATACTTTTGAAGAAATGAACTTCAAACTTTACTCTTTACTCTTTACTCAACTTGAACTTTAAGTCTTAA
>JAJOOR010001951.1:0-23936 GCA_036250505.1 Solanum acaule | reverse complement strand
AGGCAGGACACTGTCGGCTGATTTCAGAAAAGAGTGATTCAATAGCAGTCCTGCAGTCCAACGCGATTTTGGATTCTTTATCAGACAATATCTCAAGATATCTTTTGCCTCTGTAGACAGTTTGTCATTCTCCAAATTTGGTTCCTCGTACTTAATTCGTTGCAATACATCATCAAACTTTGGATCTGAATTGGATGATTCCCATAGTGGTGTCCCAGTGATCAACTCGTAAACAGTACATCCAAGTGCCCAAATATCAGCTTCTGGGCCGTACTCCTGTTTAAGTAGGGATTCAGGTGCCATGTACCTTTTAGTTCCTCTCATCCCCTGTTTCTGCTTCCAGCTCTGTTCCAAAGTTAACGAAAGCCCGAAATCAGCGATCTTTGCAACCTCCTCTGTATCATCATCAGTAGAAGTAAGAAGAATGTTGTGTGGCTTTATATCACAATGAATGATCCCTTTTCGATGAATGAACCTCATCCCTAAAAGAACATTCTTGGTGTGTTTTTGTACTTGTAACTCAGGCAACCCTAGTTGATCATTATTGAGAAGACGATCAGCAAGACTCCCCGCAGAGGCATATTCTAAGAGCAAGTTGTAAAGAAGTATGCCATCTTCTTGGGTGACTTTAACTCCGAAAGATCGAATAACATGAGGAGAATCTTGACACATTCTTAGAAATTCAGTTTCATCTTCAAGAGAGTGAGAATGGCTCAACATACAAGACTTCACAGCAATAAGTGATGGAATGAGAGGAGAATGAGTAGTAGAAGCCAATGAAACAAAACCAAATCCTCCCTGCCCTAATGTTCTACCCCTCTTCCACATAATCTCTGCTTCTTGATTTTCCGCCATTACAGAACAATTTCAGACTGTTTTTTTTTTTTTTTTTTGGTATAGTTTGAGCGTGTTTTTGTGAGTGTAGTTATATAGGACATTAGTTTCCTAATTTTTTCCGTTTTCCGTGTCATAGTGGTAGTTATATTCAATATTTCCTTATTTAGTTACTTTTAATAAATGGAAATTTACAGCTCTATAAAATTCAAATAGTTACCATAAAATAAGAGGCAGTTAAATAAGTTGTAATTTATTAAAAGGGTTGACAACTTGAATGATAAGTCATTCACTTGAATAACGAATCATTCACTTATATAACACAATTCTATTTTACAATTTCAAAATCCTTAACACAATTCTTATTATTTAATATAAAATTATTTTCTTGTACGATACTGTTTCCGTCTTATTTTATTTGTTCAATATCCTCTCTTAACCACTTTATTTGTTATTTTTTTTTAATTTATTAGTCTCTCGTCACGTACATTACATGTACTTATCAGCTCAGGTGGTCAAGATAATTGGTCATCGCTTCATGTTGGATTGTATATATTTTTGTAAAAGAATATCTAATATTTATAAATAATTAAGTAAAAAATTATATATATAAGAATAGGGTAAATTAAATATTTTTGTGAAAGGGGTTGGTCATTGAATTGTGACATGTTTGCCAACGTTAAGATAACTCGATATAGTCTGAACCTAAATGTATCTCACCAAAAACTTTCGTATAAACTATATTCATGGTGTATATTCCTTTGTGGAGGACGCATATTAGGGTAGATAGTTTCTTCTCCTCCAGTTTTTGTCACTATTTGTGGTTGCTTGTACTTTTGACTATCATATTATTTTGTTGTAGTTATTGTCCAGTTACTATATGATATTTTTGTATATCTATTACCTTTCTCCTAGACTATTTTGGACCAACAACATACCCAGTGAAATCCCGCTAGGTGGGGTACTAATATGAAAGCACTCACAAAACAAAAACCAACGCACAAGAGCTACATTGGCTATATTAAGGGAGTCTGGTACAACCTAGAATTTGCATCTGGTGCCAAGTCAGAATTTCGTGCAAAGTAAGGAAAGATGAAGCAATTGTTTCAGGTTCAATGTCAGATCTCCATGTCATGATGAGTTGAAGTTATGTGTGTTGATCCCAAAAAAAAAAATCTGTGCGTTGAGCAATGTGGAGAAGAAGAATTTGCTCTTGAATAGAGGATAAATGTTGATGACAACCAGACAGTCAAATAGAGAAGCAGAAAAGTGTGCAGGAGCGACTTTTGGTCCCAACAAAGAAGAAAGAATTGAATGGAAGGACACAGAAAAAGAACAGGCTAACAGTTACAGGAAAGAAAGAAATGTCAGCAGAAATGTGGACTCAAACAGCTGGGGAACACTAGCAGTAACAGTAAGAAAGCAAGGCTAATCAAGAAACGAGATATGGATATACCACTAGATCCAATTATAGAAGGGTTTCTTGGTATGTTCAGTAATTTGCTGAGCAACGTCACTATTATGTTGATGGCATCTGTTTAAATAGGATGATTTTTCTCCCATAAAATTTAATTATATTTGAGTTTTGCTCTCCTGGAAACAAATAAGTTCACCTAACTACTAGCCATCAATAATTATTTGCATATAAGAGCTCAAAGTCAAGAGTATTACCAATCATCATTTGAACCATGTGGAGTGGCATAAAGTGCACCTGCTTTCTTCCAGCTTTCTAACAACTTCTTGTTATTAGGATGTTGAGCAGGACCACCAGTTGTACGACTTTTGTGCAAAATAACCAATGGAAGTTTCTTCGATTCACTCATCTGCCTTAATTTATTGACAACAGATCTGAGCTGCAATAGAAAGAAATCTATATGAACTTTTTCTTATAATCTAGAACACCATCTTGAGAAAGTTGGCATGTTGCCCATCATGAGTTAAGAGGTAAAGTATCCATACTAGACTGTGGGTGCCTGGGTGGGTGGGAAGGAACTGGGCATAAGGGTCATTTTGATAAATTAAAACTGGAAGACTTTGCAACCTTTTCCACATCAGCATCATCAATTTCTTTAAAGTTAAACTGAAAGGGGCAGTAATTCTGTGCTGCTCTCTCTTTCTTAGTCATACTAAATAACATGAGAAGAGGGATGCAAAGTAAGTCAAATAGTTCTTGGTCATACTAAATATAACACGAGATAAGAGGGACGGTAAGTAAGTCCACCTCTCTACAGCTGAAATGTACATATGATTAGCTTCTATACAGATATCAAACTGCATCCCTAATTCTACCCTCCCATCCACAACCCCCAAAAAACATAAGTAAAGAAACAGAAAAAGACGTAGTGTTACCTGAGAGAAATTAAAATTTCGTTGAGTGATAAGGCCGACATTTGCACCATCCACCACAGCATCGAATGGACCATGCTTCTGAAGCCAGTCCTAAGTGAGTGCAAATTCTAAATCAGTTCAATATTCTTTCAAGAACTAAGTGCCGGAAGCATGGAGACACAAATATTGGAAATACCCAGCAGCTCTATCTACTTTTTAAATGAATATATTTGTGGTAACGATCCTTCAGAAGATTCATGCTTTAAAGAAATCACTACACATAAGTGTGTTAAATGCTAAGTCTAGTTAAGAGGCTGACATAAACAAACAGACAAGCTATTTCTTGGCGTTACAACATCTGAACACCATGATACTATTTTATTGTTTGCATCCAACACTGCATAACCTATCACTAGATCTGACATATCATAGAGGCCTTCAGTGGGTTATGCCTGGCATTTTGAAAGAACTTGAGTTACCTAGAACTGTGAAAGCAGAGGAGAAGAAATAGGGCCCGGAAAGTTGCCCCACTCACACTTATGTGGGTCGTCTGGAGAGAAAGAAATAGTGGAGCTTTTGAGGGTGTAGAGAGTGATTTTGCACAGTTGAGGAATAGCCTCTTTGCCCTTATTCGTGCACCCACAAATTTCCTTTATGTATAGATAATTGGGTGACGTTTGTAGAAAATCATACTTTATTGTAAATTTTCTACTTATCTTGGTGTACTACTACTTCACGGGTTTTCGCCCAAATGTACAACAAAATCTTATTAATTCATCAAAAAAATCATAGAGGCCTTCATCTAAATCCTATAAGGAAATTTCAACCTATAATCTACAATTATAGTAGATCTAATCAGAGTACCCTATTATTTCATTTATCTTATTGGATAGGGTTGATTTAACTTTAGTGCTTGGATTTTGAGATGGCAGCAGCAAGGGTACAAATCTAAACTTTATGGCAAAGCCATCCATAAGGCGAAGAAGCTTAATGCAATCAAGTGTTAGACATTTGAAACTTCTAAAGTGTTAGCAGCTATACAGTTGTGTGCTCAGACAAGGCACCTGGACCTGATGGATACACAATGGCTTTCTACCAAAAATCCTTGGAGTTCATCAAAGCAGACACCATGTGAGCCCCAACCCTGCTGGACGTAGCTCTCTTAACCGGTCTTGAACTTGAATTACTATCATCAGCATTGCTTCTATATTATGTAATTATTTTGTATCTTTTTAACGCCACTAATGAAGCCAATTACTTCATCAAAACAAAAAAGAGACTTCTAAAATCACTAATACAATGAACCATGTAGGATATACTGGCAAGTACTCAAACAATTAATCAACACTTTAGTCAACTGGACGCAACAATCTTAGAAATGCATACAATTCTACCATTTAGTCCAAGAAGAAGGGTAAAACTTGATGTAACAAGTAATTTATAAAATGCACCAGAAGAAAATCATCCAACCTGAAATTGCACAAAATTAGCCTTAACTTCTCTTTCACAAGCCAATTTAACCAAAGAATTAGCAAAGTTCTCTGTCTCCTTGGGATCAATGTCAATGCACACAAGCTTTTCCCCACATGAACGACAAATTCCGGAACTATCCATCTCCGCTCTCACTACAGTCCAATTGCCCTTTCCCAACCACCCTTGTCCATGCCAACCACCCCCTCCTTTCACAACACCTTCCTTCACTTTCCGAACATCCCAATCCTGCAGCCCAACCTCAGCAGCAAATTCAGAATTAAACCAATCCTCTACTACACCAGCAGTCTCTTCACACACCTGCCTTACACTTCCCCTTAATCTATGCATCATTTCATATACTTTATCAGCCTTTTTAGAAAAGGAACTAACTTTCAACAGTGCAGAAAGCTCTGCTTCCTCAGCCACAACCCCTGATTCCCCCATATGTACATCAACTTCATAAGCCTTATCAGCCATTCCCTTTTCACAAAACCCAAACAATGCTGGCCCATATGATCTTAACTTAGGAGGAACACCAAAACTCTTCATTTTCTTCACTAAATCAAAAGCCATTTCTGGGTCTTGCTTAGCAACTGCCAATCTAGCAGCACTAGTAAACGTCGCCTCATTCGGAGCAACACCATTAACACCCATCTGTTTAAAAATCTGAAATCCTTTCTCAATCCCACATCCCTCAGTACCCGAACCAGAAGAACAAAGATAAAGCAACACATTATAATGATGAACATTAAGGGTAATATTGTTTAACTTAGCTTCTTCATAGAGTCGAATTGCTTCCTGTAAATCACCCCGTTTAGAACACTGGTCTAACTGATGACGTAGCACACTCTCAGGGGCGTCACGGCGGGCTTTCTTGGCCGACCTGTTAGACAAGGTTTTTGTGTTTGTGGGTTCTTGAAGGAAAGCAGCGGAAGTGGTGAAATGGGTTTTTTGGTTCATGGAAAAGAGATGGGTTTGCGGGGATTTGGTGTGAATTGGTTTGAAGAAGTGGATAGGACGAAGATGATAAAATGGAAAAGGTGTTTTTGTGAGAAGAGAGAAGAAAGGTGAGGTTTTTATAGAAAGAGAAGGTGAGAAATAACCCATACGACGAACGAGCATGACTGTGCTTTAATGGGGGATTGGTCTTTTACATCGGTGGAATGGAAGCTGAGAAGAAGACGCTATAAAAAAGAAACAGTTGCAACTGGTGGAAACTTAAGACGGAACAGAGGAACTATAATGTACCAACATACTAGTTGTCCACGTTACTATAATTTTTTCAATTTTTTTTATAATCAATTAATTATTTTAAAATGTAACTAAATTTGAGGATGAGATCGTGTCTGTTCTCAATAGAAGAATGAGTGATGTGTTTCACGGCCTAAGGCTATCAAATAGCACATGTTATTTCTAGTTTGCAGAAAATATATCATTCGACAATGAAGAATTCTAATGATGATGTATACACGATGACATAACTAATAAAACACAATATTTAGAGGCTCATTTACTTTGCAATTTAGGTAAAAATAGAATCGTGACGTTGGGATGTAAGGTAGAGAGGGGTGATATTTTAGTACTTAGATAAAATTGTTATGAGCTTCCTAGTTGAACTGAGTGATCGCTTTGATCATAGCTTAGTGAGGTACATCACCTGACCTAAGGCACTTTTTACTACTATATTTGGCAAGATAGGTGCATGGGTGGAGCTGATTTTGCTCTTTACCAGAAAAACATAATACACCAAAATGAGTTATCAATTCTTCATTGAAGGTTTCAAACTACTACGCATTAATGAGAAGTCCTGATGTGTCCATTCTGTTATCGAGTAAATTGAAGGAAGAAACTTGACATCTTTATCCTACTACATTAGCATCTACCTCATATATAAGGTCCCTTATCAGCACGACGGACAACAGGCATGAACACATGGCTTTGCCTTTGATGGTTAGCGACGAAGACTTTTAACTCCAACTCAGGTCTCCAGCCTCTAATGATCGAGCCTTTTCATCATCAAGGACAAGCTGCATTATCAGTTTAGCTATAAAAGACCATTTGTAGTATATACAACTGATTAGAGGCGCTTTGTCATTCCTTTGGCTGATCTTGAAAAAGAGATCATTAGGCAACTTTTAAGCACGTCCGAAGAAGAGTTTGGGCTACCAAAAGTAGGAAACATAAATCATGTTTTACAGATGGAAACATCTAAAAACATATCAACTAGAAACAACACAAGAGTATTAACTACTATGAGATGCAGAAACATAATTCATGAATCGGAAACAGAGTTTGAAGTTGGAAATTAAACAACGATATAGAATAGAATTTCCCAATCCTTTTATTGAGGCATGTATAATAAAAAATGATGCCACTCATCAATGATGGCCAAGAATTACATATAACAAGTTGTTTTCGTGTTAATAAACTATAAGCATATATAATAATACAATGTCAATGTTCTATAGTCAATCTTTCAAAAAAATCGAGTTTCCATCTTCAGAATCTGCATCAGTGTTCTATAACCAAATGACGAATGTGTGGCTGTGTCCTGAATGCTCTCTTTTGGTGCGGCCTTTGTAAACTGGACATGTAACCATGTTGCCTCTTCCTCTTCTTTGGAGGCAGGACACTGTCGGCTGATTTCAGAAA
The DNA here is from genome assembly GCA_036250505.1 of Solanum acaule. Classification (NCBI taxonomy): domain Eukaryota; kingdom Viridiplantae; phylum Streptophyta; class Magnoliopsida; order Solanales; family Solanaceae; genus Solanum; species Solanum acaule. The sequence goes on along the minus strand of JAJOOR010001951.1, from coordinate 16,649 downwards.
AGAGTGATTCAATAGCAGTCCTGCACTCCAACGCGATTTTGGATTCTTGACCAGACAATATCTCAAGAAATCTTTTGCCTCTGTAGACAGTTTGTCATTCTCCAAATTTGGTTCCTCGTACTTAATTCGGTCCAATACATCATCAAACTTTGGATCTGAATTGGATGATTCCCATAGTGGTGTCCCAGTGATCAACTCGTAAACAGTACATCCAAGTGCCCAAATATCAGCTTCTGGGCCGTACTCCTGCTTAAGTAGAGATTCAGGTGCCATGTACCTTTTAGTTCCTCTAATCCCCTGTTTCTGCGTCCAGCTCTGTTCCAAAGTTAACGAAAGCCCGAAATCAGCGATCTTTGCAACCTCCTCTGTATCATCATCAGTAGAAGTAAGAAGAATGTTGTGTGGCTTTATATCACAATGAATGATCCCTTTTCGGTGAATGAACCTCAGCCCTAAAAGAACATTCTTGGTGTGTTTTTGTACTTGAAACTCAGGCAACCCTAATTGATCATTATTGAGAAGACGATCAGCAAGACTCCCTGCAGAGGCATATTCAAGGAGCAAGTTGTAAAGAAGTATATCATCTTCTTGGGTGACTTTAACTCCGAAAGATTGAATAACATGAGGAGAATCTTGACACATTCTTAGAAACTCAGTTTCATCTTCAAGAGACTGAGAATGGCTCAACATACAATACTTCACTGCAATAAGTGATGGAATGAGAGGAGAATGAGTAGTAGAAGCCAATGAAACAAAACCAAATCCTCCCTGCCCTAATGTTCTACCCCTCTTCCACATAATCTCTGCTTCTTGATTTTCCGCTATGAAGAACAATTTTTAGAGTGTTTTTTTTTTTTTTCTTGGAATAATTTGAGAGCGTGTTTTTGTGAGTGTAGAGTTATATAGGACATTAGTTTCCTAATTTTTTTGTTTTCCTTTTAATAGTGGTAGTAGGACAAATTCTATTCAATATTTCCTTATTTATTTATACTTTTCATATATGGAAATTTACAGCTCTATAAAATTAAAAATAGTTACCATAAAATAACAAGCAGTTAAATAAGTTATGATTTATTAAAAGGGTTAACTTGAATGATAAGTCATTCACTTGATTAACGAATCATTCACTTATATAACACAATTCTTATTTTCCAATCCTTATTATTTAATATAAATTGTTTTCTTCTACAATACTTTCTCCATCTCATTTTGTTTGTTCAATATCCTCTCTTAACCACCTTATTTGTTACTCCCTCCATTCCATATTAAATTAATTTTTGAGACATTTTTTATTTTTCAAATTAACTTAATTGTTCAGTTTTCAAGACTATTTTTAGAGTGTTCTTTCAATTTTACCCTTCATTAGTTAGTATTGGAATTAGTGATTAATTAATATTTAGTTATTTTAATCATAAATTTGACAATAATTAATAAGGGTAAAAATGGAAAGTAGGTTCAATTTATGTCTTAATCTACTTTTCTAAAAGGGTGTGAAACACCTCAAAAATTAACTTAATATGGAATGAAGGGAGTACTTTTTATTTATTTATTAGTCTCTCGTCACGTACATTGCATGTATTTATCAGCTCAGGTGGTCAAGATAATTACTCATCGCTTCATGTTGGATTGTATACATTTCTGAAAAATAATATCAATATTATTTATAAATAATTAAGTAAAAAATTGTATAAATATATATAAGAATAGAGTAAATTAAATGTTTTTTGTGAAAGGGGTTGGTCATTAAATTGTGACATGTTTGCCAACGTTAAGATAACTCGATATAGTCTAAAGCTAAGTGTATCTCACCAAAAACTTTTGTATAAACGATATTTATGGTGTATATTCCTTTGTGTAGTTTGTGGAGGACGCACATTAGGATAAATTGTTTCTTGTCCTTCAATTTTTGTCACTATTTGTGGTTGCTTGTACTTTGACTGTCATATTATTTTGTTGTAGTTATTGTCATGCTACTATATGTTATTTTTGTACGTATAATCACCTTTTCCTAGATTATTTTGGATGATTTTTTTTAAGTCTAGGATTTATCGAAAACAATCTCTTTACTTTTAAGATAGATGTAAAGGCTACGTACACACTCCTCAAACCCCAATTTTTGAGATTATACTGAGTATATTATTATATATATCTTTCATCCATTTCAATTGTTGTCCCCAAAAGTTCTATTCTTGTCACATTGTTATTTCTCTTAAAAGTGCAATGTAAAATTAACCATGTGAAAATTTTCGTTCTTTAAGCAATAAATTAGTGGCAAGGTCGATACTCATAGTAAACCTATTAAAACACAATTGTTGAACGCAAAATTACCATCATTGCCTCTGATGACAGGTCAATATTCTAAATAGGTTTTGATGATTGACAAAGTAAACTACGATCTTCAGATTGAAGGCAAAAAAAAAAAAAAAAGAGGCATGGGAAGAACTAGTAAAAGCTGTATATACAATATGTCCAATGTTCTATAGTCAATCTGTCTTAACCAGCAGCCTTTGCTGAGTTTCCGCCATTCCACTCTTCAACCAATTTTACTCCAAGGATAGGCAAAGTGAAAACATTATTGCTATTAGCATTGGAATTGCATTTAGTGAACAGAGGGACATGTAACTCTTCCTTGTGTTTGGAGCCTGGACACTCACAAACGCGACTTTGGATTCTTCTCCAAACAATTTCTCAGGAAATCTTTTGCCTCTGTAGACAGTTTGTCATTTTGGCTCCTCGTACTGTAACACATCATCAAACTTTGAAAGATCTGAATTGGATGATTTCCATAGGGGACGGGTGTCCCTGTGAACGAACAGCTCGTAAACAGTGCATCCAAGTGCTCAAATATCAGCTTCTGGACCGTACTACTCCTGATTATGTAGGGATTCAGGTGCCATTCATCCCCTGTTTCTGCTTCCTCCTCTGTTCCAAAGTTAGGGAAAGTCCGAAATCAGCTATCTTTGTCACCTCCTCCATACCATCATCATCATCATTAGACGTAAGAAGAATGTTGTGTGGTTTTATATCACAATGAATGATCCCTTTTCCGTGAATTAAACTAAGACCTAAAGAAGTATGTCATCTTCTTGAGTGACTTTAACTCCGAAACAACGAATAACTTGAGGACAATCTTTACACATTCTTAGGAATTTGGTTTTATGTTTGAGATAGTTATAGCGGGTGAAGATACAAGATTTAAGGGAAATGACAGAAGAATGATTAGTAGAAGCTAATGAAACAAAACCATATCTTATTTTTTCTCCATTTCAGACTCTTTTTTTCTTGGAATCATTTCTTAACGTGTTTTTCTGAGTCTAGTTTATATAGGAAGTTCGTTTGCTAATTATTTTTGTTTTCCCTTTCATAGTGCTAGTAGGAGAAATTATATTAATGTTTTCCTTATTTTACTTTTAATAGATGGAAATTATATAAATGTCTAATGTTCTTCTGTATATATATATATATATTATACTACTCCCTCCATCCATTTTTGGTTGTCATGTTGCACTTTTCGAAAGTCAATTTGTCTATTTTCAAAGTTAAAGTAGATTACATTAGTCAAAGTTTTTATCGTTTGACTCTAAAAAAGGAAAGCATGCAACATCTCGCAATTTGAAATTAATAGGAAGAAGCCAATAATTGGAAATAGTCATTTTTGGAAAGAATTAAAATCTGGAAATTTAGGAAAAAGTGAGTTTTTGGTCAATTTCAAACGGCCATAACTTCTAGCTCAGGATGAGTTAGGAGCACTTTTAGATATGGTAGGAAATCTCTTGGAATTATCTTTCCAATGCCGTCGAGTTTGCGTGATTCCGAGTTCGTATGAGTGAGTTATGCCCTTTGAAAGTTGCGCTATTCAAATAAGGAAATGTCCAATTCGGATTTTTGAAAGGTATTTCAGTCTTTTCCTTATCCAATTAATTTAGTTCGTTTTAGTGAATTAATTAAATGTCAAATCAGAATGAGATCAGTTTAGTCAATTGGAAATTCACGCTAGGGCTTGGAGAAAAGAGAAAAGAGGAGAAAGGAGAGGAAAAGCTCAAGACTCGCCAAGATCGTGCGATTTGGTTGTGGATTTCGCCAAGGAATTTATCTTACAAGGTATGTGAGTCTTTCATAGCATTAGGTTCGTTCACCCACGCGCCAAACATGTTTTAGTTCAGCGAAATTCGTCCTAAAAGAGTTTGATAGTTGATGTTCTTGACATGTATTCTTGAATTTGAATGTCGTTCATGAATTGGGGTTGAATTGTGGAGTTTCTGAGATCTTTACGTTGAGTTCTAGAGTTGTTTCGAGTTAATTGCTTGAGTACATATGCTGGGTATCGGAATCTAAAACGAATTTAAGAAAAATAGTCGAGTTTGGGCGAATGGGGGCTGGAAAATAAAGAAGGAAAAGTCGAGCAGATTCTGGCCTCAAGTCCGCGTCGCGGACTTGCTCCCCTAGTGACCAAAAATTAGCTCCGCGTTGCGGTGAGGACGCAGACTCCTCTGTTTCAAAATTCAATTTCCCGAGCATTTATTTTAAAACATCTCTGCATCGCGGACTTGTTCCAAGATGGTGATTTCGTATCTTTTCTCATGTTTAGCTATCTAAAATCATTCTTAAACATCATGAGATCTTTCCTATCACAAATCATAATCCTTGAATCCATAAATTCAATTCAAGGAAAATTAAGAGTCGAGTCAAGATAAGTCAAGAGTCAAGTTAAGAGAAGTTCATAAAGTATTTCAAAAGTCTTTCACAAACGTTTTAACTTTGTTTTAAGACTTAAGTTTCAAGTTAAGCAAAGAGTAAAGTTTGAAGTTCATGTCTTCAAAAGAGTATATCGGGACTATGTATTCCTAAAGAGTAAAATGTTTTCACATTTAAAGAAGAAAGGAAACCTTGATTCACAAAAGAGCCTTTGAGTTAGTTTTCAGTTAAAGAAAGGAAACTGAGATTTCCAAGAGAGCTTTTAAACTAAGTTTTGAGTAATTATCTCAAACTAAAGAAAGAGTTTTGTTTTTACAAACACATGAGCTAAGCATATTTTGGGAGTAGTATTGAGCACCGATATGGGGATGCGAGTTCATATTAACTCAAGTTTCCATAAACCATGTAGCCATCACGGGTAGTAAAGGATCATACTTTTTAGATGACTCCTTAAGATGCTTTTTGTCACGCCCCGAACCTACACCCTTGGCGAGACTGGCACTCGAAGACCATTGCTGGCCCCAAGCGAACCTTTGGTCTGCCTTACTTAACTCAGCGGAAGAATGTTTTAAAGATTAAACATTCAACTTGGCCAAAAGTGGCAACTCAAGTCTTTAACATAAGAATGAAAATGCAAAGACTACAGAACTACTAACTGTTTGACTATCTATGAAGCCTCTAAAACAACTGAGATGGATGTTGGGACAAACCCCACAACATCTTAACGAACTGCTAATAAAACTGAAAGGAATAAAAATGAGTCCTATGGAATGCCCGGACTCATTTTCTGTCTTAGCTTTCTTGTTTCTGAACTCTTTCCTATCCCTCAGCTTCTCTTCCTCCACCTGCTGCACATAAACCATCAACATTGATATGTCCATATCCCCGATAAGCATTGCAGCCCTTCCTTTTTTACTCGACAGATGAGATAACCCAGCAACAAACAAACTCATTTTATTCCTCATGTCCGCAACCATTTTCGGAGAATAACAGGATAGTTGGGTGAACTTCAACCCATATTCACAAACCCTTAGAGAATCCTACTTAAGTGTGAGGAACTCATGTACCTTGGCCTCTTTCAATTCTCGAGGAAAGAAACGCCCCAAGAAAGTTTCCTCAAAACAGGTCCAACTCGCAAGTGGTGCATCCTTAGCTCTACCCCCCTTCCACTGATCAAACCAAGTCCTAGCAACATTCTTTAGTTGATATACAGCTAGCTCAACTCTCACAGTATCAGTAACATGCATCACATCGAATACCTTTTTTGGTTCCTCAATAAAGTTCTCTGGATCCTCAGTAGTGCTGGAACTAGTGAAACTTGGAGGATTTATCCTCAAAAACTTGTAAATCCTTGAAGTGTCAACCTCTTCTTGTCGAGCTCCTCTTTGCTGCCCGACCTGGTTAGTCACAGCTTGGCTCAACATCTGAATAGCCTCACAGAACTCAACATTTGTGACTTCTCCTTGCAGTTACACTTCAGGTGCATTGGGTAATTCTTGTTCATCAACATTACGTCTAGCAGGACGACCTCTGACTGCTCTTCGTGGAGGCATGGTTATCTGAAACACGCGCAAGTAGGAATTAGAAGGAAACTTTTATAGAGATTAACTCTATCGCACGAAATGAATGTGAAAGAAATAAGATAGTTCCTAAGTGTTGCAGCCTCCTAATTATAGATGTGGCGCGCTTCATAGCGATAACTAGGACTCTACAGACACGGCTTCATAGACTCCCTAGGACTCTTGAACTTTGTGCTCTGATACCAAGTTTGTCACGCCCCGAGCCAACACCCTGGGCGGGATTGGCACTCGAACCCTCGGTCTGGCTTACTTAACTCAGCGGAAGACAATACTCTTACCTATAATGATCAATGAACTTAACTGAACTGCATAGTTAAAATAACTAAGAATGTTTTAAAGATTAAACATTCAACTTGGCCAAAAGTGGCAACTCCAAGTCTTTAACATAAGAATGTAAATGCAAAGACTATAGAACTACTAACTGTCTGACTATCTATGAAGCCTCTAAAAAAACTGAGATGGATGTTGGGACAAACCCCACAACATCCTAATAAACTGCTAATAAAACTGAAAGCAATAAAAATGAGTCATCTGGAATGCAAGGAGGCTCACCCACTGACTCTGGAGTGCTCAAGTTGGATCAACGAGACACTGGATGCTGATTCTGATTACATGCGTCTCATAAAACGATGCAGGCCAACTAGCATCAATACATTGTATGTACGAATATGCGAGTTGGAATGCTAAACAATAACTTAAGCTTAAAATGAGTACAAAGGAACACTTACCTTGGCTCTGTTCAACTCATGAATAACTGAACTCATTATAAAGCAATAAGACACATGCAATATATATATATAAAACTTGTAAAACAGTGTAAACAACTTAGTTCGTTAAAGATAAAGCAATAACAAACTCAACTTTACTTATATATAAAAGTAATATAACTTTTGTAGGAGATTATCTAACCGACAACCACCATTATGAGCTTAAGTGGTGATACAGCGTCTTGCCCACGCTGCCAGAACTGTCCTATACTTTGTCATCATATAGAACGCTTTAACTTAGTGGATCCACTAGTCTATGCTAAAAGCATCTGAATGAGTCATCTAAAAAGTATGATCATTTACTACCCATGATGGCTACATGGTTTATAAAGACTTGAGTTAACATGAACTCGCATCCCTATATCGGTGCTCAATACTACTCCCAAAATATACTTAGCTCATATGTTTGTGAAAAAAACAAAACTCTTTCTTTGAATTGAGATAATTACTCAAAACGTAGCTTAAAAGCTCTCTTGGAATCGATGTTTCCCTTTCTTGCTCAAATGTGAAAGACATTTATAAACTCTTTGGGAATACTTAGTCCCCTTATAGCTTTTTGAGAAATGAACTCAACTCTTTACTTTTTGCTTAACTTGAAACTTGAGCCTAAGAAATGAAGTTTAAACGTTTATTAAAGACTCTTGAAAACTTTAAGAAACTTTACTTTGACTTGTTTCTTAACTTCTAGACTTGACTCCTAGCTTTTTTGACTTTGATCTTAACTTTCCTTGAATTGGATTATGGATTCAAGGTTCATGATCTCATGTTTATGGATGATTTCATGATGTTTAGATGTACCTTAGAGTGTTGGAATCAACTAGAAAACATAGGTACATCGCTTAGGAACAAGGTGGGGAACGAATGGGGAGAACTGGCGTCCCTGGCGCTCTGAGAGACGCAGCCCTCAAACTTCTCTGAAGTTTGACCGGCGCTTTGGCTGACACGACATGCCAGAGGCCAAACTTCAAAGAAGTTTTTGTGGCGCAACACCCCAGCCCTTTTTGCCCAGCGACTTCTGACTTTTCTTTTCCGTTCTTCATCTCTAAACCTCCCTAACTTCCATAATTCCTTCCCCAAACATTTAGGATCAATTGTACCCTCAATATACAACCAATCTAACTCAAAAAACAACTCGGAAACATAAATCAACTCACCCCCAAGTATCAACAACTCAACCAACAAGAATTCTACAATTTGTTCTTCAAGAACCTTACTTCTTCAACATGTAAACAACTCAAAACAATTGGATTGAAACAAGTTGGTGTGTGGGTGAACTAACCCAACACGAAAAGATCTCACATACCTGAATAGGATCACCCCCGACGAATTCCACTCCAAACGCTTGACGTTTTTGGCGAAATCTAGGTTTTTCTCCCTTTCTTTCTTCTTTTCTCTTTTCTCCAAGCCCTAAGCATGAGTTTAATTTTCTCTAATCTGACAAAAATAAGTTTTTACCCCTATAAATCCCTAAAAACGAATTAGGAAATAAATTAGAGAAAAGACTACTTTGCCCTTCCTTAATTTCGAATTGGGACTTTCCTCAATCCAACAACCCAACTTCCGAAAGGCATAACTCACTCATACGATGTCGAAATTGCGCAAACTTGGCGGCATTGGAAAGATCTCTCCAAAGTATTTCCAACCATATCAAGAGACACTCCTAATTCATCCTGAGCTAGGGGTTATAACCGTTTGAAAATGGCCAAAACTCACTTTCTTAACTTAGACAAAAATTTCTAGATTTCCTTATTCTTTCCAAAAATCAACATTTTCACATTTTAAACTCTTTATAGTCGCTTCTAGGTGCGAAATGTTACACTTTTAGAATAGACTAGTGGATCCACTTAGTGAGTTAGGTCATATACCCCCGGCAAGGTATAAGATGGTCCTTGGCAGCATGAGGTAAAGTGTTATATCGCCACTTAGGCTCATAGTGGTGGTTGTAGGTTAGAGAATCTCCCACATAAAACTATATTATTTTCTATATGAGTAAAGTTGAGTTTGTTATTGCACTTTCTTTAACGAACTAAGTTGTTTCAACTGTTTTTATAAGCTTTCTATATATTGCATATGTTTTATTACTTTATATTAAGTTAAGTTATTCAGGAGTTGAGTAAAGCTATGGTAAGTGTTTCTTTCAGATTCTTTTCAAGCCTATATCTTGTTTAGCATTCCAACTCGCATACTCGTACATTCAATGTACTGATGCAAGTTGGTTTGCATCGTCTTATGATGCAAGTTGGTTTGCATCGTCTTATGATGCAGACGCAGGTAATTAGGATCAGCATCCAGTGCATCGTTGATCCAGTTGAGCTTTAGAGTTGTTGGTGAACCTCCTTGCTTCCGGAGGATCCCCTTTTTCATTACTTTATCATTTTAGTTCATTAGGATGTTGGGGGTCTTGTCCCAACATCCATCTCAGTTATTAGAGGCTTCATAGATAGACAGTCAGTTAGTTCATTTGTCTTTATTGTGTTATTGACTTATGTTCAGATTTGAGTTGCCATTTTGGCTAAGTTAAATGTTTATTTTTAAAACATTATGAGTTCAATTTGAGACAGTTGATTTATCTTGCATTTGAGTACTTTTTCTTAATGCTTAAAGTCTTCCGCTAAGTAAGTAAGTCAGGCCAAGGGTTCGCTTGGGGCCAGCAATGGTTCTCGAGTGCCAGTCCCTCCCAGGGTGTAGGCTCGGGGCGTGACACCATGACAACTAAAAGTGGATGGAGGGAGTACCCTAAAAGCATGAATTTTCTAACTTTAATGTTAAATAATTGTAATACTCCCAACTTAAATACTCAATTTAGTATATATTTTTTTATATTATATTATATTAAAAACAAATACTTTTTCACATTGAAGGGTTGTGATTTTTTCGACAGGTTATAACTTTTTCAAAGAGTTATGACTTTTTCGATGAGTTATGACCTTTTCGAAGTGTCGTTACTTTTATGAATGATTGTGACTTTTCTGATAAGGCACAACAAACATATGTTCAAACTACCATTTGTTGACTATAAATAGAGGGTTTTATCCTCACATTTTTAACCTACGAATTTTCTAAGTTTTCTATTATTCTTTTTTTAATTCACCAATTTTAGTATATCTTCTATATTTTATACTTTATTTATTTATTTATATTATATTATATTATCTACTAGAAAATATCAAACTTCATTAAAGGAAAGGACAAATATGGAAAAAAAATTCAAACATCAATCTTCAACTTTGAACAATTCAATTATTTGACCAATGAAAAAAGGCCCAAAAGTTCACTTAATATGGATATGAATAACTAGTTCTCGAACACGTGCAATGCACGTGTATCTCATGTTATTTAATACAAAACATTTTCAAATGATACAAATAATTTTAGAATAACTGATGCATCACACAAAATTTAATAGGTAAAAATGTTGCTTCTGATTAAAATTCAATGCTAATATAAGAATTACTTTATTACAACCCTAAGACTAAGGTTGACAGGATCAATAAAATCAGAAGAATTTATGTTTGTATGGATAAAAGCTTCCCTTTTAATTATTTGGGATACCCTATATGGCTATATTTACAGGTAAAAAAAAGAAGAAGATTTCCTACTTTAATTATATGATTGCCAAATATCTAACACTATGTTTCCATACAAAATGAAAGAAGTTGAACAAAATAATATATCAATTAAGAAAAAAATGACCGATGAATAAAAAACTACATAAAGAACTATATTAAGATTTGTGTAATGAACTAACATTTTCTATTCAATTTATAAAGAGAGAAATTGTGTACATGAAAGGTTGTGATTGAATGTGTTTAATTGCAGAAGCTAAAAAGTTTAACAATTAAAGTTATTAAGAAGTGAAAAAGACAAAGTTGTAACATCTAACCATGTATTTGGTCTAGTTTAATTGTCATTATTGATTTAACTTTAAAAGTTAATAAAAGAATTTTAAATTAAAAAATTAGTGAAGGATATTTTCGTAATCCAACTTTGAATCTAAAACCTTCTCACTTTTAATAATAATAATATATATATGATGATAATGATATAATATGATGAAAACTAAATTCAAATGAAGAGATTTTTTTAGAGAAGGGCAAAATGGTAATCCAACTTTGAAGTTAGAAGCTTCCCACTTATAATAATATATGATAAGATATGATGATGATTAACTCTCTTGAACTTATCACTTAGAAAGGGTAAATGAAGGACAAAAAGGAAAGAAATTTCCAACATTTTTCTTAAACAATGAACAATTAACTTATTTTGAACATTGAAAAAAAGTTTCAAAAATTCAATTATTTTGAACAATTAACTTAAATATCTAATATGCCTTTCGTCCAAACTCCTCTTTGTCAGGGTATTGTAAGATAACAACCAACTTTGGCTCAAGTTTAATAATACTAAACAATAACCTTTTGGAATACCTCTACACACTGTATATTCTCAAACAAAAAGCAAAAATAAAGAAAGCTTTGTGTAATTGAGATATGGTTAGCCAGATAGGCATAACAAGTACCACAGCAAACTACTCAGAAGAAAGAGAGAAAATTGACAAATCATTTGAAAGTTGTGTTTTTCTACTACAAGCATGGTCATTGAAGAACAGTCTGATGTACAAAGCATTCCAGAGGTCGAAGAAGGGCTATAAATCAAATATAAGGTAAAGAACATTGTTATCAAGATCAATAGCTCTGTTAGTGTTAGGTCATTATTAGTACTCCTTTAACGCTATGAACCAAAGAGTTGAATAACGAATGATAAGTCATTCACTGGATAACGAATATAAGTTGTCATTTGTTTCCTAATTTTTTATTTTCCCTCTCACAATAGGAGAAATTTGTGCAATTTGGAAACTTTTAACTCCTATTTAATATATCTTATTTCTTTATTAAACTTTATTATTTCATTGTATTCATAATTTGATCGCCCAATTAATAAAATATCACAAACTTCTATACATGACACCTAAGGCGAATCCCACAATAAAATAGGAGAGGAAAGAAAAGAGGGTCATAAAACATAACTTAAGTTACATGGTACATTTGCATTTGGATTTAATGTGGCTTAGCCCAAAAGATAAATTCGTACAGGCCTAGACTCAAAGTGAACAATATATGTCAACCATGGACTTAGTCGTGACAAAATATGGTATCAAAACTTGTACTCCCGTGATGGGTGGACAAACCTACGTTGTGCCTAAGGGGACGATACATGCCATGGGCGTGAGAGCCTCATTCTGCCAAAAAAAAATTCCCTTTCATCTTCTCCATTTTCTAGCAACCATGCCCCCTCTCGTTACTTGGACAGGTAAAATATGCACTTATTTCACACAGAACCTAATGGAGCATCATTACAAGACTCAGAATACTTGTACAAAGGATTATAACACATGAAATGTTCTTTTTTTTGTTGAAAATAAAGGAAAAGAAATCTATTGAATTTCAAGGTTTTAATAAGGTCCTGTTGGAATAAGAAGTCAAATACAAATAAACTACAATTCAAGATGTATGAATGAATCCTCTGCAGCCATTTCACTCCAAGAATAGGCAAAACAGAATTCAGATGAATGAAACCATCCTTGCTATCAGCATTGGAACTGCATTTAGTGAACAGATGGAGCATCCATGTCTTGAGAGTTCAAGGAAGCAAGCCTATAAAAACATCTGCTGCATTTCTTTTGGAATGACCGACTAAACTTCCATTGATTCAACTAAACAAAAAGCGGTACAAGATTGGAAGTTTGGCTTCAATATAGGTAGTTCACCTGGTTTCCAGGGGTGAAAGAAGTGAAAAATAAAGGAATAGAAAATAAGTAAGATGGATTTGTGACAATGTCAGCACTCAGCCCTATTTGGAGTCTGAATCACATTTCTCGTTTTTCATCAGTGATGTTTTCTGCTACTTGCACTGCAGTTTTTGCTTCCTTAGTTGTGTTAATTCCTCGATGGATACCTACAAATAACAATAACATATTTGAATAACATGAGGACTTAGAGGAAACGTGCTGTCTGAAGTCAGAGGATATGAACGTCAAATGGCATGATTAAATATTCCCATGCACAACAGATTAAATAGCCAAAAAGTTTTGAATTATGTAAGATTTTGGTCCACAAATTTCACTTGTCAAACATAGGCAACCCTCGTGCAACTTGTGTCAATTCTATGAGGCACAACGTAACATTTCTTGATTAAATGGTAACACTGTGTTGCGCACTTATATATATGCTATTCTGTTGTCTTAGAATTTTAACATTCCATAGAACCTTGCTGCAGTCAGCATAAATACATCTATTAACAGAGTAAAAATTATTACCTTGAGGGATGGAAATGTGATCACCAGAACCAAAACCATGGGTGAAACCTGCTTTGCCAGATGACCTGCCATGCAACTCTCTTATTAGAGCTAGGTTATTGCCCTTGGTTGTCTCATTCTCTGCTTTAGGCGAATAATTTTCTCCAGTTGATGATGGCCTTGCTGCAGGTTTTGGAGCATATGTTGTTGACCAAGATCCTCCATTTGATCCAGCTAAGGACATTATAACATCTGCCTGATACATAGCAGGAAACTTGATCATGTAATGCTAAAGAATTTTAGAACTTGATTGATTCTACAATCTCAAATCTCAAAGAGTCTTAATCAAATAGCAAAGAGAAATGCGATTTATTGTAAATATTTAAATGGGAAATTTAGGAAAATCCCCCTCCCCTTTTGCCACTTTTCAGCAGTAGGAGAAAAAAGAAATATAATTGAATGTTAAGACAACAATGATGCTGCTTGCACCTCACTGCATATATTTGTAGCTTAATGCACTCCATCCCGAAGTATGCAGATTTGGCCAACTAAACAAGAATCTCTTCACGTTGAAATTATAGGCATTGCCGTCATTTGCTTATACCACTAATGACATTGACATGTTATTCTATAAATAGATGGCCCTAGTTCTTCATTTGGATCACACCAACTGAGCGAGAAATCTCAGAGTGTTATATCTGAGAGAGAGCAATTGCACAAACTGTGTATAAGAAAATAGTTTGTGGGGAAGTTAGAGTGACTGAGTGAGTAATATCATAGTGAGTTGGAAAACCAAAAGAGGGTTATTTCTTTTGAGTTCTGTAGTGATCTTTGCAATAATTTTTTTTTAGGCCTACATAGTGTAAATTCCTTGCAGTTGCTCCTCTTGGCCCATGATTTTTCTCTTATTCAGAAAGGTTTCCACATTAAAATTTTGGTATCATTTGTCCATTTCGCTGCTGATTTTATCATTGCTTAATTTAGCCCGTATTGCATTTGGATTGGATTGGATTGGCTTATTACTTCTGCTAGTACGTTGTACCGGTTGGATAAATATTTTGTTCGACAAGGAAAGGATTTAGTTCATGTTTTTATTCCGCTGGGTGACTTACACCTTTCCAAATCCAACACTAAGTACTTCGGTTCCCTTGTTCAAAGGACTTCCACCAAGAACTTCCTTCAGACCTAAAAATAAACGACAATTATGTGACAACAACTTTCGACTCGGAGAGCAACAATCAAATGATTTTGAAAACAAGGATTTGACCAAAAGAGTTTCTTGCTTTTTGTGGGACCCTAGCCTTCATTTTAGGTTTCAAGAACCTAAAATAGGCACTTAATCAACTAAAAGCTTTCAAATGTTTTTCATCTAACTCTTGATGTGATGCAACAATATATAAAATGAATAATTATTTAAGGACGATACTCCTCACTTAAAGAACAAGGACACTCGGTCCCCAACAGTTCAAAAACAAATATAAAGATAATCTGGTGTATTAGGGATATTGCAATTACATTAATGCGTTGCCAAGTTAGTTTAACCATAATCAACAAGAAGACTAACAGGTGGGAAAAAAAGAATTTACTCATGAATTACAATAAAACTAGGATCCTTTAGGGGAGAGAAATCAGAGAATTTGTACAAAAGATCTGGAATAAGTTAAGAAAACATTTAAGTTTTAAGATAAATCTTTTCCTCGAGAAGTCCAGATAAACTTTATTGTGGAGATACGGCTCTTGGGCCTAACTCAATTTCAAAAGCTATCGCACGACCGGAGGATTGCCCAAGACCATATAAGGAAACCACAACTCATTCCCTCAACCGGTGTGGGACTTAACCCCCACCCATAACTCAACTGGAGCGTGGATTCCAGTAGTCAAACATTGAGAAACACAACAACATGGATTGATGGGTCTGGCTTTGATACCGTGTGAAGATATGCTCTTGGACCTAACTCAACCCATAAGCTAGCTAATTAGGGATTGTCCAAGACTATATAAGGAGACCACAACTCATTAATCAACCAATGTGGGACTTCAACATTTATAACACCAAGGAGGTGAAGAAAAAGCTCATATAAATGTCAGAACTTACTAATGCTAACCCAAACATAATGTCAAAAGTCAAAACAATATAAAATGATTCACGGTCTATAATAATCTGGGTAGCTCAGCATTTCTTCACATATAAACTCATAGCTATTGCTAGAGGACTTTCCTGATGTATCCCATGCCATTTCTCAACGTCAACTGAGAAATTATATTTCATACTAGAGGCTCTTGTATGCAGTTAATTTGTTATTTTTAAGACAGGTGATGGAAAGATCCTCCACCTTCTACCAAGAGGTTGGAGTTCGAGCAATAGAGTGAGAAAAAGAGCCATTCTAAACTGTTTGTCAGGGGGTTTTGGGCAGGGTTTTACTTATCAAAAGAATTTGATATGTTTTATGCTACTTTCCTCTCTGTAAAATATGATATCCACATGTCAAAGCTGACAAAACCTAACCAAGCATAGATGTGGTCTGGCTGTTTCACCAGACACCTAATTGGCATCCTTCCTAATCTAACGGATATCTCAAGTTATATGAAAAGAGGCATTATTTGTTCTAATCACAAGAGCATGAAAAAAAAAAAAAAATCTGCCATATTTGTCCCTCTATCGACCTTCCTGGAGTCGGTGTATACTTCTCCAAACAACATAATACTAAAGGGAACCATTGCATCAAAAGACAATGAATCATTTCAAACATCAATCACTCTATGCTGTTGCATTGATATTTAGTTGTTTTCATGAACTATATTATGAGCACAGCTGGCCCAGATATCTTGGCTTAATGGTGAAGGAATAGTTTATAGAAATCCACATATTTTATGAGAATAAGGCATCATAGAATTAGTCAGTTGCAGGAACATCGGAATGATATATAATGAGCACAGCTGGCCCAGATATCTTGGCATAATGGTGAAGGAATAGTTTATAGAAATCCACATATTTTATGAGAAGAAGGCATCGTAGAATTAGTCAGTTGCAGGAACATCGGAATGATAGTATTTTTTGTGTCATGTGTCTCATCTGAAACAAGTATCTAGAACAGTTATTCCCAACAACATATAACTTCATCACATGCTTTACTTGATAGTTTATACAATGCCACATTTTATTTTCGTCTACGGTTGTGCCTAACATTCAGATTTGATATATACCAGTACTATTTCTATCACTATCTTCTTTACAGCAAACTAAAACTTCTTCAGTAAGATAATTCCCTCTTCTATTAGAAAATTGATTAACCAAAATTCTCCAAATCAAAACTA